>SZWC01008032.1:63166-121140 GCA_023375785.1 Penium margaritaceum
GCGGAGGCAGAGTACATGGCCCTGGATGAAGCTGCCAGTGAAGCGTCCTGGTTGTGTTGACTGCTTGAGGAACTGAGGTTCATTGTGGGGGCTGTACCACTGCATAGCGACAGCTCTACCGCATGATGCATTATTGCCAATGATGGGGTACTGCATCCATACACTAAACATATAGGCGTTGAACATCACTTTGTCCTTGAGGCCACAGAACAGAAACTGTGCTTGTGTGTGAAATGAGTGGGTGTGAGCAGCTTGCTGAATGCTCACCAAAGCACCACCATCTTCTACTTTTCTTATACAACTTCATCAACTCAACTGCATGCATGCAACACCCTCAGCCAAGGGGCATGATAACCCTCTTTCTACATATTCATCTCTTTGTTCCCTCAGGTGTGCAGTGCATGCGGATCCGACGGCCGGTGTTGATCCTCGTTAATCGCCAAGACACACTACTGCCCATCTCCACCTCGGCAGCAACATCGGTCTATGTCACGTGTCCCACCGGCCATCGACCCATGCTTGCTATCTGCCCTATGATGACCTGTTTATGTCCTTGATACTTCATTGACATACCATACCTTTTAGCTTAGGAGACCGAGATAGGACCTCAAGTTGCATATGTTGTAGGAATAAAAAAGGTGTGTCAAAACAGTGACCTCGCCTGTTTTGGTGAAGGACTTTGCAGGCAGGCTCTCAAGAATTCTGGGGCGAGGGGCTGTTTTCCCCTCACAGCACATTAAGTGCCAGCGAGCCTTGCTTGCCAGCCAAAAGGTGAGCCTCGGGTAGCGAGGTTCACCCGTAACAAGGTTCCGCCTAGTTACTAAAGCACTTGTAGCAATTCTCTAGCCCCTGTGACCTAGGGTTTGCCGTATTATCCTCAAGCAGCCATCAAACTTAGCCCCATTTGTTGCGTTTGAATCACATTTCAATTGACAGGCACCACAGTGACGTGGACCGTGGGGGAAGGAGAAGGGATGATTACTTCCCAGTAGCCTTCTTCTGGCTCCGATGGTATCGTCCAGTGCTCCAAATGTGGCAAAGTTTGCTTATCTTGAAGATGAGACATGTCGGTTAATAGTTTGCAATTTACATGTGCATAGGCAATGGAGGAGGAAATGGTTTATGGTCCTACCTGTAAAACATTTAGTGAAACGCCTTCGTTTGATGCTCAAACCAGGAGCTCTATGACAAGTGACAACTGTATCAATCATCATGGGCACCCATTATGTTCGGCCGACTGCACACCAAGGCTGGGAGGTGCATCGATGGGCTCCATCCCAAGCCTCTGTTTAGACCAAGGTATTTAGGTTTGGTGACTTATGTCGAATGCAAGGTACCATTCAGTACAACATGACCACGGTATTCACCGGGTATGGGAGATTTGTTTTTCAGACAATTTAAAAGTTCGGCTTTCATTCATGGACGAGGGGTGCCTGGGGCTTATTCTCCGGAGGCACTGGTGAATGAGAATGATTGTTCCGGGGGAGAAACAGATGAAGCCTATTATTTCAAGGCAGGGGAAAATGGGGCTTATTGTTTCACGTTAGGGGCAAATGGGGCTTCTTTATCCGACGTCGGGGTACATGAGGGTTACAGGTGACAAAATAGGGGATAACCAGAATTTTCATCGAGCACTCTTTTCTTGGGAAAACATTCAGGTAACACAAAGAGGATCCTGCAAAGGAAAAGTAGGAAGCAATTACCAAGTATAATGAAATTAAGAAATAAAGTAGCACAAAGGAGATCATAAAAAATTGGTTTTACTTTCATTCAAGAATTGCTATCCTTGATCTATGTATGCTTCAAAGTCTTGTTTTCATAGAAGTACTTTTTCATGAAAAAACTTGAATCCTCAGTAGAAAATTCTGAGTTAGCTCAACCAAGCTCAAAGAACCATGCACAATCATGGTCTTCTTTCGACAATTCCTCACTTATATCGCATTAGTGAGGAAACTTGCTGTTTTTTTCATTGAGCTGTTTAAGAATCCTAGCTCACCAAGAAAATGTTAATAACACCTGAAAATTCCAATAAAGCGGCATAAAGCCAATTCATTTGAAAAAGTTAATGAAACAATCCGTAAACCCCCCTTGAAGTTGTTTCCATAATCAGACAGAATTATAAATGGCTTGAAATAACCCAACCTTTCTCTTGTAGTTTTCATTGTCGACCACCACAAGAACATCTCCACGAAGTGTTGCCAAGCAATCACAGAAACAAAATACCCCAAGAAAAGCACTTTCACTTTGGAAGAGCTAAGGCACAACTATGGGCTACATTAAAACACTTTTACGATCATGAAGTACCACATCCTCCACCACCGAGAAAATTCCAAGAGTAAGACATGAAAAAATGTAGTTCCACATTGCATGAGTTATTTCTGTTGAAGATTTTCCCCTTTGCATGTCCAAGTGCGGCGCTGGGAGGCGCCGACGGGCCCCTAGAGAGAGGAAATTCCTCACAGTTGGATCTGGCCTTTTTTCTTTTCTTTTCTTTTTTTGTGGCGATAGATATGATTCAGAGGTGGTCACCCTTTTATTTGGCACTATTACAGTGGGGCCTTACTGCGCCATTGCGCCCCATATGACCAAGGTCATACCAGCATAGGTACCAACCGGTTAAAAAACCGTATGGTTATGTGGGACTTCCTCTCCCTAGGGAAAAGTCACCCACTAAACCTCCACCCCTAAGGATATCTATTCCAATGGTCATAACCATGTGAAAAGGGAGTCCAGAGGCTGTATTTTAAGCAGCTCTCTGGAATATCCGTCCTCACATGTTGATAGGATTGTTGAACCATGCTTTTTTTAAGTTTGGGTGTGCGACTACAATTGGTGGGCTTAGGTGTAGATCTGTTTCGGCAATGGGTGGGTTGCACGTTAAGAGGTGTAGTGGTTTGTGCAGTTTCTTTGTGTTCTTTGTTTTGTGTAGGCTGTGTATACGTGTGTTGATTTGTTTGAAAAGTTTGTGGATAATGTGAGACGTCAGAAGTGCGGTTGGATCAAGGTGGCCTTTTTGTTCTCCGAGGGAGATTTGACAGAGGTATTGCCAGATTTCTGCGGAAAAGGTAGCCTGGAGAAGTTGCCACAGGGGAAACCTTGGATGTGTGCCGTCGAAAATGAAGACGTGTGGGGCTTGGATGTCGCAGATGTTTTTTAGACTTTGTTGTAGTTTGAGTATTGTCTGTTGTAGGCGCTCCCAGAAGAAGAAAGCGTGGGCGATTGTTTGTCTGAAAAGTGTACAGAGTGGGCATATGTTTACAAATGGTGGTGGGAAATATCTTATCCGTTCTCTAACTTGAATGCTCCGGATGGAAATCTTGAGTAGTTTGTCTTTTTGCCGCTGTGGCAGTAGGTCGGATCAAGTAATTGTGGTGACTGCTTCCGGTGGCACCTGTGTGTTTGTCTTCTACCCATTTACCTGGGTGCTCTAGTGTTTTTATGCACTTTTGTAGTAGTTCTTTGTAGAGGTTCATAAGTTTGGGAGTTTTTCCTCCAAGTTTCCAAGAGGGTAGAAAAGTGTCATTCGCGTATCCTACGAAGGTCCTGCCATCTGTGTGTGCAGGGGTTAGACAGCTGATATCGTGGATAACCAGTGGGTTTTTGTTAGTTTCTTCAATTGAGAGGTCTTCTCAAACGTGGGCCGTCTTTGTGGTGTATTCATCGTTTTCCATAGTTACACGGTATAAAAACTGCGGTGGTTTGTCTGTGTAGTTCGTGAGGCATTAATACTCAAAAGCATCTGAGTCATCTTGGGTAGAGCCTGATATGATGGTGACCCATTGTTGGGGGATTTGTTGCTTTACTTTCTTCAGTATGTCTAGTTCATCTTGGGGAAAAGATTCCTCATCCAGTGGTGTAAAGTTCCTTGTGAACGTATGGACCACCTCTGGGAAGAGGTGTTTTATTTGGATCTCTCTTTCAAAAAGGAAGAATTCTCTTTCATCTACACCAAAAGGTGTGCCATTTCTTTTTGTTAAGAATCGATGGAAAGCGAGATACTCTTCTAGTGATTCTTGGTGGACCATGGAGGGGGGGTAGGATGAGTGGATTAGTCTCAATAAAATTTTTTAGGATTGTAAACCACTGTGACCTTTGGACCCATTTGTTGCGGAGGATAGCTGGGTGGGACAAGAAGAAGTGCCCAAGTTTCTTGAAACTGTCAGAGAGACAGGCCACTGTTTTCCATATCTTGCTAGTTTCTTACATTAACTTGTATACAAGTTGGGCACTTTGTGCTTGGATGAGTGTGTGAGGACACAGCATGCCAAGACCCCCTTCTGATTGGGGCGTAATTGCCAGATTTTTGTTGACAAAGCGTAACTTCCCATCTTTTTTGGTGCCTGATAGGAAATTGGAAAAGGCAGTGTTGAATTGTTTCAGGAATTCTGGTGGCAGGGGACAGAGGTCTGATCTGTACAAATAGACAGGTGTTAGGTACGAGTTAATGATTATGATGCGCGTGAGGATGGGGAGGTAAAATTTGCGGCATGCTTCTCTGGCTTCTTGTATCTTGGTTTTTATGGTTTCCCACGCTGTGGGTGATAGCATGTCTTGGTCGATGTTTAGGCCCAGCACCCGTTGGGGTTGTGTTGTGAGTTGATACTCAGTGCAGTGTAAGGGAGTGGCATCTGGGCCAGCCGGTAGGATGAAATTCTTTACTGTATTAGCTTTTAGGCCAGTAAGATCTTTGCACTCTTCTAGGATCTTTGATGCTGTGTCAAGGGATTCTTGTTCTGTAGCAAAAATGGTTGTATCATCCGCATAAGCTCCAAAGGTGGGGACTTGTATTTTTGTACGGATTGGTTTGTGGATGCGGGTTTTGAGGAGTTGATTCAGAGGTTCCATACCGATTATGAAAAGGAGTGGGGCCAGTGGGCATCCTTGTCGTACACCTGTGAGCATTGCTATCTGATCCGATTCATGTCCGTTTATGAGGAAACTCGTGCGTGTGTTGTGAAGCGTGGCTTGAATGCATTTTGTGAAGAGGGGAGGAAAGCCCATCGCGGACAAGGTCTCGTATAAATGTGGGCGTAGGAGTGTATTGTATGCCTTTTCAAAATCTGCTAAGACGAATGTCAAATCTTCATTTGAGTGTTGTGACCAGTGTTGAAGGTCGAAGATACAGGAAAGGGTGTCCTTTATGTTCTGACCATGAACAAAACCAGTCTGTTCTAGGCTGATGATGAGAGGTAAGATTTTCCTAAGCCTTTTTGCTAGGATTGTAGCGATTATTTTGTAGCATGCATTGAGTAGAGAGATTGGGCGGTAGTTTCCCATGTCTGTATGGTCTCCTTTTTTAAAAGCAGGCAGGTTATTGAGTTTGTGAAATTGGGATGGCTCTCAGGGTTGTTGAGAAAACTCAGGGGAAAAAGTTTCTGGAGTCTCCTTAAAACTTCATGAGGTTGTGCTTGAGAGAATTCACTCGGTAAACCATCTGGGCCTGGGAATTTTCCTTTGGGAGCTGAGGCAATTGCTTCCTTTATCTCTTCCAGTGTGATTGGTTGTGTTAGAGAGTGTAGGAACTTGTGGGGCACCTGGGGTAGGGGAGGGAGTGGGGGTATTTCTGCAACATCTGGTTTTGAATTGTATAGTTTGAGGTAATATGATGAGGCGATTTGTTGCAAGGTGTTGATGTCACTTGAGAGCAGATTTTCTGGTGTCTTGAGTGCTGTGATTAGTACAGCTTGTTTTCTTGCTTTGATGAAACTGGTTAGGTACTTGGCAAGCATGAACTCATCCGGAAACCCAGGCGCAACCGTCTGAAGGTCTCCACCCTGGGACTGCTGGTCCGGACAAACGTCCAGTTGACAAGGATGTATGGGAAGAAGGAGGGGAAGAAGCTGACTAGTGATATCAGGAAGGCCATCAAGGAAGAGGCTGAGGGCAGCAACAGCGAGGTTGATGGAGACGTGGAGGACAAGGATGAGGAGGACTTTGTGTGGGATCCCACCATTGCTAATGCCATAGTGGGGCTATTTCCAGGGCTACAACCAGGCAACCGAGGCTTGGCAAAAGCTCTACGCCATCCATCAAGCCAAGTTGCAGGCAAATAGAACACTCGCGATGAAGCGACTCCTGGCAGTGAGAATCAAGGAGGGAGATGCTGTCATCTCCTCCATGCAGTAAATCAAGTCACTTGCCTCACAATGCAATGACCTGGAATGGAAGATCGACATGCAGCTGCAGGCGATGGCCCTCCTCATGGCCCTTCCTGACAGTTGGATTCCTCTCATCATTGTCTTCGGAGGAGGGACAGAGGACAAGCTGACCTATGGCGCATTTGCACAGTAAAACTGTAACGAGGCGTAGACAGAGATGTAGGGAATCCTCGTCTTCCTCGTCGGCCCTCATTACCAAAACGCGTGGTGGCGGAAGTGGGGCCAAGGGAGGCAGCGGACATTGTGGCGACAAGAAGGGCACCAACAAGGGTGCATGCCGTAGCTGCGGCAAGGAGGGCCACTGGGCCCATGAGTGCACCGAGGAGGCAAAGGCCGGCGGCAAGGATGCCAAAGGCAAGAAGGTACTCCTCAGTAACACTCAAAACCATTACCTCAAGAAGGCTAACCGGCGATGCCTCGACTCCGGGGCAGAGGAGCATACCCAGGTTGAGAAGTTTGGGTTCATCAACTATACCAAGTCCGACAAATCCATGGTGATCGTGAATGATAAGGTCGACCCGGCGGCTGGCCAAGAAGACGTGGACGTGGAGATGGTGGTTGGTGGGAAGCGGGTGCAACGCATCATCAAGGACGTGTAGCATGTACCCGGCTTGGTTGACATTCGAAGTGTAAGCCGCTTGACAAACAAGGGATACGAGGTGCTCTTCAGGAGAAAGGGGGTAGTCCTGTGAAAGGACGGTGGTGGCAAGACCGTGCTAGAGGCTAAGCGTGAGGGAGGCCTCTACATCGTGGAGACTGAGTTGATCCTCACGGCGACAGACTCAGCAGACTTGTAGGAATGCACCATCAACCTGGCCAAAGGAGGGAGAGCTGATCTAGAGCTTTGGCACCAAAGACTGGGACATTCCTCACCTGCAGTTGTGAAGGAGATGATGAGGCGTGAGCTAGTACGCGGCCTTGTCATTGACTATGCAAGAGAGGCAATAGATGCAGCACAGCACAAAAGGTGCAAGCCTTGCATTTTGGCAAGGCGCGGCATAAACCATTCAACGAGAACGTGAATCGTGCCTTGCACCTGCTGGAGGTCGTGCACAGCGACATGTGTGGACCATTCAAGACAACGACAAAGAGCAGCGCTTGTTACTTCGTCACCGTCATTGATGACTTTAGCAGATAACTCTACGTATACTTCATGAAGCGGAAAGGCAAGGTCCTGGACCGGCTGAAGGAGTATGTCACCGCGGTGGAGAGGCAGACTGGCTGGAAGGTCAGTATGCAGCAACAACAGCGGAGAGTACGAGGGTTGTAGTGCATGGATGAAGCAGTAGGGCATGAAATGGGAAACTACACCGTATTTACCATAGTCAAATGGCGTCGTAGAGTGAGTGAAAACGCATTGGACGTGCCAGCCGTCCGGGCGATGTTTCGCCGGAGTGGGAGAGATCCTCGGGGAGTCGTCACGTTGATGATTCACCGGAGTGTACAGAGTTTGAGGGATTGTAGCAGAGGGACGATGCGCCACCAAAACTTCCGCGTCAAAATGGGAGGTAGCCGAAAGTGGGGAAGCACTTCGACACAAGCACCGGTCGATGGATCGGCATGACGCGGTGAATGCTGACTGCATCAACGGAGCCAAATATCGTGTAAGAGGTGCTTGCACGGCCCAAAGGGGATCAATGGGATGCAGCCATCAAATCGGAGCAGGCGTCCATCACGGAAAATGACACGTGGGAGCAGGTTCACAGGCCAAAAGATGTGAAGGTCATTGGCTAAAAGTGGGTCTTTAACACCAAGTTCCCAAACAAAGGTGTGGTTGACAAATGCAAGGTGCATCTAATGGCAAAGGGATACGCATAGCATAAGGGTGAGCACTACGATGAGACATTCCCTCTCCTCGCCAAGTTCACAAGCATCCGGGCGATCCTTGCGGTGGCGGCTGCAAAGGACATGGAGCTCCACCAAATGGACGCAAGAGAGAGGTCGTGAGAGCCGTTGATGTAGCTCTACCGGTCTCCTGCTATCATTGGATAGCCTTTAGATCGGACAACCAACTCAAAGTCATGTTGCACAAAAGCGAGGCCGCAAGATAAGTTTTCTTCTTGTTGTTGTTGACCTCAACAACGGTGAAGTTCACCTCCAAACTCGTCAGCCACATCCTCACCAACTGTCCCTTAGATTTAACAGAATCGAACGGCTCAGGAAATGCTGGTTGAATTTGGGATTCACTTGACATTTGCAAATTTCTCAAAGTGAGATCTACTTTTCTTGCACGAGAAACTCAAAGCTCCTCCATTACTGTGTTGAACTGTTGGAGTAGATGGGTGTTGAGGCTCTTGAGTCTGATGTTTTTTTCAACAGATATTTGTTGATTTGTGCTTGTTGGCCAGTGCCTCCCATTGTGCTCGGTGTTGATCCAATGGGCTGCGGCGGGGGCAAAGGGCTTGTCGAGCCCAAGGGGTCCATCACCGGATTGGCCGTTGAGTTTTTTTGCACTCCACCATTTGCCGTGAAAGTTGTTGTTGCTACCAGGTTTGCTTGGAGAGTGTCATTTTTTGCGTGCTGCTGATGTGCTGTAACGAGAGGGCCGGATTAGCCCTCCCTCCTCACTGAAGCGATGGGTAGTTGCACACCACCCCTTGCATCATCGCGGGCTGGCCGGCGGCCAGCACTTCGCTGGCCGCTGGCCAGCTCGCTGCCGCTCGGCTGGACGGCCGGTGGCCGGACAAGCGACCGGCCGGCCACCAGCCAGCCAACCGCCAGCCGCCGATCGCGGCCTCAGCCCAATCAATAGCTGAAGGGCCACGAGGGCCTTGAGGGCGAGGCCTCGTGGCCTCGTGCCCTCCCCCCCCTCGTCCTCCTTGCAAGAGAGAAAGCGAGGACGAGGGATGATGGGAGCAAGGTGAGAGCAAGGAACAAGGGGTGCGCACAAGAGAAGTTGGCGCGAAATCGCTGATCGTGCCTTGCACGCGACGATTTCATGCCCATGCGTCAAAAACAAAACTCCAGTTTGTTTAGGATGAACTATGAGTTTCAAAACCAGAAAACTTGTACGAATACACGAGTTTGAGGTTAAAACCCCTGGTTTGGGTCCCAAAACCATGGGTAAGGTTCAAAACAGAAATGGGCCTCTGGAGACTCGAAATATTCGAGTCTCCCTACTCTGGGTCGTTGATGACGATTGCCCCTCAGTCCTACAAAGGGGGTAAACCTCTCACGCGGACTCATAACACCATTCTGTAAACTCCGACGACGACTTCAGAGGAGGAGCTAGAAACACGTCCCGTTACAATGCTTGTTAGAGCCAGACGACCCCCATGACTAAGGGCTCCATGAAAACAGTGGATATTCCACATATAAAACACTGCCGGCAGCTGCAAGCAGTAGTAGAAATGCCAGAGGGACATGCGGCGTCCACACTTATCTATTTCTAGCGTCAAAAAGTGTGTTTGAAAGCTCTTGAAGAGCTCTACTTCAACCTCCCAACTTCTTTGAGCTTCTTCTTCACTCCAGGGAGCTAGGTGGATTTTTCTTGGACGGGGTGGGGAGTGCCCACCCCTAAAACCACCAATTTGCTTCCATTTCCATGGTTCCCTCCCCCCTCCTTCAACGAAACCAATTGAGACAGTGTTTCTTCCCAAGGCCAAGGGCTCTCACATCCTGAGAACACCCTAAAAAGAGGGAGGATGATACCTTGAGGACTTTTGGCGGCTTCAACAACGCCACCGGCTTAAGGAGGACACCACCAAGGGGTGCCAGACGTGTTAAGAAGACTCAAAAGGAGGCCAAGGAAGACAAGAAGATAGGAGGAAGACAAGAAGCTAGAAGATGGAGTTAAATAGTTGCTAGGCATTATTGTAATTCCCCTCCTACTCTTTGCCCTAGCTTTGTGAGCGGTACTCACACTTCTAGTCATTTCCTTGTACTGTAATTTTGTGTTTTCCTAGATTCTAGTCGCTTCCAAGTGCCGTGAGTCATGGCTTAGGAAGACTAACTTTCAAAATCCACGTCCTTATGCCGACGTAGCAGCCTAGGAGAATAGAAATTGAATTCATAATTGCCTCACCGATCGTGAGAGCAAGGAGTTTGTGGGAGGCAATCCCTCCTCAAAGTGGTGGGGTGGTCCCCACAATGCCTTTCACATTTTAGCTGCACGGGCAACGAGATGGCAAGTGCCAAAACGTCAAAAACCAACAAGGGCAAGGTGGTGACGGCCTCACCACATGTCTTCAGCGGACTCCAAGTCTTGGGAGCCGCCGTCGCAAGCACCGTTACCAAACCACAGGCAACCGTACCGCCAAAGGCAACCGACACCAACCACGGTGACACCGAGAAGCGTGCGGAGGCCGCAAAAGTGCTCAACACGAACGTCGACACGCACGTGGACGACCCCCATACGACAGACGACGCGATGGAGGAGGATCTCCCGGAGGGGGACCCCGACAAAGAGCACAATGCTGATGATGGCAAAGGCGACAAGGATTGCGATCATTGCCATTGTCATGCGGCAAACTCAAGCTGGTTGCTCGAGAAAGGCAAGGTGCTCGCCGCATTGCCTGAAGCTACCGATGACAACAAGACTGCCGAGAACAGTAAGGGTGCCAGAAGCAGCCACGCGGGAAGTTCCCGCAAGAACGCGCCGAACGATGTTGTTGCAAAGGCAATTTGCAATGACCACCGCAGGATTACAGAGTTTGTTGATGAGGAGATGGGCCAACTCAAGATCACCACCGACGGTGGAGGTACGGCACCACTTGGAGGAGTGGGGGCGGACCCTCCTTCCCACGATGTTGCCGCAGTGGGGCAGGCCAGCCCCCACTCGAGCGTCGTCGCTGATAACATTCTCCTCCAAAAGGTGGGGCTCCTTGGAGGTGTGTACGCAAACCGTACCCTCCTGTAGTGGGTAAAGGTACACGGACAACGCGAGGCCCTGGAGGTTATCACCAACGCTCTGACGACATCAAAGCTTAAGTTCGCGTTTGCCAACTTGCTGGCCAACGTCGAGCAGAGCATCACGGACCTTGACCGTGATCGCTAGCTACAACGCCTGGCTACCCATGAGGCAAGCCGAAGATGCAACAACCTCGACAAGGCATTGCAAAGCGTGACCAGGTGCAAATGCAGGAGCAAGCATAGCACGCCGCAGCTGCACATGCCACTTCCAGTGGCAACGACGACTTGCCTACCTCAACGACTTTGGGGCTGGTCATAAATACGGCATTCCTCCATAGTATGGAGATCTTCCAAAATGGCGTGAAGCTGACCGACTGGCTGAACCGCATGGAGCACATCCTACGCGTCCACAAGGCTCCACTTAGTTTGTGGGGCGACCTTGCCATGACTCAGCTTGAAGAAAAACTCTTCAAGTACGTGGTCAAGGAGTAGAGTGCACAGAGGCCTCACCTCGAGTGGCAGCCCATGCCGTGGGAAGCCTTCTTCGCAATCATGTGTAAGAAGTGTACCTACCGTGAGGAGGCGCAGCGCGCCTTCTACAAGATCAAGGACTTAAGGCAGCTTGGTAACTCGCTTGAGGCCTAATTGAGCGAGTTTACCGTGCTCGTGGAGGAAATCGAAAGCTTTACCAAAAGCGACGGTACCCAGACCTTCAGGTATTCTGAGTGTTTTCTACTGGAGTACTTGCGCGATAGTCTTGCCAGTGAGAAGCTGAAAGAATAAACCACCACGATCGCAACGGGCCAAGCTTGGACAAGCTGGAGGGAATTGCGAGACTACATAAGGGAAGTGTATTCGGCGAACCCGAAGTACTACTCAGATGCACGGCCAAACGTACGTGCACAACAAGGCCATGATGCACACATGGATGCTATAGGGGCTGGAGGGACAGCGGGGCAGCAAGGCGGGATCAAGGACAAGCAGCGAGCAAACCCCTCAGCTAAGAAGATTGGTGGGAACAAGCCCCCCAACCACAACCGTGGTCGGGACAATGAAGAGTTGTAGGTGGCGCGCGAGCATCGTAACACGACCTTCCGCGAGTGACTGTGCCACAATTGCATGCAGCCCAGACACTTGAGGGCTCAGTGCCCTGAGGCTGCTGGTGGTGGACAAGAGGTCGTGGCGTTAGCCACAGCAGCAGCACCTTGTGGGGAGGCTGTGGCACGAGGCCGCGGAGAGGGCCGTGGAGAGGGTCGCGGTCGCGGCAATGGGCCCGGCCGTGGTAACAGACAAGGCCGTGGGGCAGGTTTTCCCCACCCCTCAGTAACATTAGTGGGGAGCACTCAGGGGTAAAATTCGATCACAAGTGCGGGTTCATGTTTTTAGACGAGGACGTTAAACAATTTGAGTTTTTTGCGAGTTCAAATTTCTGTGTTGTTTTCTCCCCTCTCATTGAACCTCATTCTGCACTTGTTGATCGATATTGTCCACTAAATCTTGCATCACCGGACGAGTTGCATGACCGAACCTGGTGGCGACACCGACCACTGTGTCGATGTCGCCAATTCTTACACAATTCTTGTATGTACAAGAATTGTGTAGCATAGTGATTGAAGCAAACGTCCTCAAAGCGATGAGTTCAATCACGTTTGTGATACCTTTAGTCGACAATTTTGACCCAATAGATTTTAAAGACTGGAAGGTGCTAGCCGAATTCACACGTTCCCACAATATGTGGACTAGAGAAGGTGAATCATAAGAGTTACGGCGTCCGCTGTCTAGATTCTGGGTTTATCACAAACTCTTCTTGTCATCGTGAAGCCTGTTCACTCAGAAGAGTGGAGGCAATATGAGAATGCAATTCAAAGGACACCTGGCTGGTGCTCCCGTGAATGTACTTGCTGACATTGGAGGAGATGACTCCTTTGTTAGCCTTGGCTTTACCCGACAGGTCGGCCTGAAGTACAAGCCATCGAATGGCGCAGTTGTCATCGGTGACAACCATACGATACCCGTGATTGGTACTTGTAAAGCAAAAAATTGTATTCAAGGGAACACACAGAGTGTCACATTGAAGGTACTCAACCTTCTTAACCCTTTTTAAGTGGTGCTAGGTGATCCCTGGCTCCGTGAAAACAAGACTCTAATGTGCTTTGAACCAAAGTATTTGATCCTCCAAAAGGACAGCATCCCTTCACGTTGTTTCCGAGTACGGAATTATCACCGACCCGATGCAAAGTCCATGCTAGCTTGTCTGCGATGCAGGTCAAGAGACGTATTCGACAAGGTTGTCGATACTTCTTGGCTCAGCTGCAGAAAGTGGAGGACGGCGTGAAGGAAGACATGCCACAAGAGATCAAATCTCTATTGGCGGAGTTGTCGGCTGTATTTCAAGACCCACCGGCTAGGCTTCCACCAAAAAGACATATGGGCCACACAATTCCGCTGCAACCGGAGGCAACCCCTCTGTTCACACCCATGTACCATCTTAGTCCAGCAAAAAGGCAAGAGGCCGAGTGCCAAATCAAAGAGTACCTTGCAAAACAATGGATCGAGCCAAGTAGCTCGTTGTACGGTGCTTCGCTCTTTTTTCTAAAGGACGGTGGTTTACGCATGTGCGTGGATTGCTGAACATTCAACAGGCAGACGGTGAAAAATCTAATCCCTTTACCGCGGATTGAGGACCTTTTTTACCAACTCCAAGGGGCAAAAGCATCTTCGTCCTTTCATTTGTCTCAAGGGTACCATCAAATCCACATCATGGAAGATGACGTGCCCAAAACCGTGTTTCCAATGCACATGGGACACTATCAGTTTTGAGTGTTATGCTTCGGGCTTACAAATGCCCCGGCAACCTTCTATGGAGAAATGAACCGAACGTTCACCAAGCAACTCGGTCTGTTTCTCTTGGTTTACGTGGATGACATCCTGGTTTTCTCCAAATCAATGAAAGAGTACATAGAATATCTACGCAAAGTCCTCGCAATCCTTGGGGAACATAATTTGTATTAGAAAGTGGGCAAGTGCAGGTTTGCACTAGATGAGCTCGAATACCTTGGACACATCGTCAACAAGGATGGCATCCGTGTCAACCCACGAAAGGTCCAAGCCATTGTAGACTGGCCACGCCCAGAAAATGTTGGACAGACTCGGTCTTTTCTCGGCCTTGCAAACTACTTTTGACGGTTTATGCAAGGGTATTCGACCCTGGAAGCACCGCCAACCAGGCTCACGCAAAAAGACGTGCACTAGGAATGGACATCTGATTGTGAGAACGCTTTTCTCAAAGTCAAAGAAATTCTATCCACAGCGCCCATCCTACCTCTTTCGGATCCATCACAACCGTGAGAGGTTTGATGTGATGCGTCGGTAGTGGGACTTGGAGCCCTCCTCATGTAGAACGGTCACCCAGTTGCGTATGAGAGCTGAAATTCATCCCCGCAAAAACGCTGTACAAGATTGGGGATCAAGAGCTCCTTGTAGTAGTACACGCTTTCATGATGTGGCATTGCTACTTCAAGGGTGCTGAAGGGGGTGTTACGGTTGTGACCGACCATAACCCATAGGTGTTTTTCCAAACGCAACCGAACCTATCAAGACGGCAGGCGCGTTAGAGAGAATTCCCGTGTTGATTCTCGTTCACATGGGAATATTGACCAGGACGCATCAATGTGGCCGATACACTAAGCCGACAGCCTGTGGAAGCTAAAGCAACCACCGAGGTCGGTGGGTGTTTTGTAGCCATTACAACAGTTATTGTACAAACACCAGATCCCCCTGAACCTCTACGGAAACCACCACAAGAGATTGTCCATTACAACGGTTTCATAAATAGGATCCAAATGGGATACTATGTGGATTTTTGGTTTCAAGACTCTTAAAACTTGGACAAGTACGAATTGGTGGAGGCCACAAGAATCTGTTGGCACGGAGAACAAGTTGTTGTGCTAAACTCGAGAGACTTTTGAGCAAAGATTATCTCCCACTTCCACGACCCGCCGGTCGCAGGTCATGTGGGACCTCAAAAGACTAGAGAGGCACTCTTGGACCACTATTGGTGGCTAAGATGGAGTGTCGATCTCCGTAAGTGTTGGATGACATACGACCCATGTCTTCGGAATAAGGCTAGTAACAAGAAGTTTGTTTGACTCCTCTAACAGCTTCCCATTCCTGGGACTCCATGGGAGTGTGCCAGCATGGACTTCATTACTTGTCTTCCGGACACGGCCTGTGGCCACGATGCAATACTAGTGCTTGTGGATCTTTTGACGAAGATGACACACTTCATTCCTACAACCAATGACGTGAATGCAGAGGAGACCGCTTGTCTCTTATTTGAAGGTGTCATAAAGTACAACGGCTTACCATTGCGCATCATCTCCGATCGAGATCAAAAAATTGCTAGTAAGTTCTGGCAAAAGATGCACGAGTACTTCGGCAGCGAGTCTCAGACGTCGACAGTGTCTCACCCTCAAACTCACGGACAAACAGGTTGCATGAACCGCACTCTAGAACAAATGTTCCGCATGTATGTGAACCCTGCCATGAATGACTGGGACGAATTCCTTGCATTGGCAGACTTTGCGGTGAATCATTTGGTGAACGAGTCTACACAGTTCACACCGTTTGTGTTGAACAGTGGTCGGCATCCAGTGGTGCCCTCTTCATTGGTAAAGACAGGGAGTGTAGGAGGACTGGTTCCTTCTACTCAAGCCTTTGCGGAGCGCATTAACTCCTTGTTAGAGGAGGAAAAGGGTCACCTTCAAGCTACTCCGCAACGACAAAAGGCATATGTCGACAAAAGTGACCGTGAAGTCTCGTTTGACATCGGTGACAAAGTGTTGCTTAGCACTAAGTATCTTCGACTGAAGTTGCCAGCGGCACAAAAACTTCTACCAAAATGGATTTGCTTGTTTCCCATTGTTGCACGCATTGTGCTAGTGGCATACCGATTGCTGCTTCCGCCGAGTATGAAGATACATGATGTGTTTCATGTGAGCCTATTGGCTCCACACACGGTAGCAAGAACCGTTCAACCACCACCGCCAGTCCTTGCTACCAATGGCCAATACGAGGTTCTTCACCTACTTTAGCACGGAGAGCATACTACCCGGTCGCGGGTTGTTAGGGAATACCTCGTTCGTTGGGCCGGGTGTGGACCTAAAAACAACTCATGGGAGCCTGAATCTCGGTTGCCCACAAGGTTAGTCAACAAGTATTGGAGCAAGCTAGCAGCTTTCACGAATCAACGCGTGTCAGGGGGCACCACCTAAACGCGAAAAAAGTGAACAACATTCCCGCAGGGCGGAATTCATGGACTGCAACCATAGGAGGTTGGGGACGCCCGACATGGTTGTCACGCCGACACTCCAGCGTAAAGGGGTGAGGCCGCTAGCCGTCCTGACCGAAAAGCTATAGCTTAGGTCCAAGAGCCATGCACGTGTTCATGTTTGGCTGGTGACTGAAATTATTCAATTTTCTTTCACAATGTTGATGATTCACTGACTTACAATCCCGCTTGTTGTTCATGAACCGGGACGGAATGTAGTGGGAGGGCCGGTTCGGCCCTCTCTCCTTGCTCAAGTGAGGGGTGGTTACGCACCACCCCTCGCGTTAGCGAGAGCTGTCCAGCGGCGGGTACTTCACTAGCCGCCGGCTAGCTCCTTGCCAGCCGGCTCGACGGCTGCTGACCGTCCAAGCGACCGGCTGGCCAGCCGCCAACCGCCGATCCCAGCCTTAGCCCGATCGGTGGTTGAGGGGCCACAAGGGCCTCGAGGGCAAGGCCTTGTGGCCTCGTACCCTCGCCCCCCCCCCCTTGTCCTCCTTGCAAGCGAGCAAGCGAGGATGAGGGATAGGGGGAGTAAGATGAGAGCGAGGAACGAGGGTGCGCACGAGAGAAGTTGGCGCGAAATCGCCGATCATGCCTCGCACGCGACGATTTTGCGCCGACGCGTCAAAAATGAAACTTGAGTTCGTTTAGGAGGAATTATGAGTTTCGAAAAGTTGTGCGAATGTAGAGTTCGAGGTAAAAACATTAGGTTTGGGTCCCGAAACCAGGGGTAAGCTTCAAAACGGAAATGGGCCTCCGGAGACTCAAAATATTCGAGTCTCCTTGCTCTGGGTCGTTGATGAAGATTGCCCTTGGGTCATACAAAGGAGAATAGCTACTTGTTGCTAAGTGCGCCCGCTTTGTTCATCGTTGTCATTACGAGGTCTGCGATCTTCCGAAGTGTGGAGACGTGCCAATGAATTGTGTGAGATTATTGCTAGGTAGTTAATGCGCCCGTTGCCCTTCTAGCGACGCAATGCTCTCATACCAAGTGTTATGCCGAGCGGAACGTAGGTGGTTCATAGGGATGGGGTGCGGGACAAAAGACGATTCGGGGCCTTGGGACAAATGGATGATTTGTATGGAGGAGCAAGTGTATTTTGATGACAAGCATCGAGTGAATCGAGCACATGTATACAATGCCCATAATGAGAATAAGACATAAGCAGGGTCATCAGCGTTCGACCTGAGCTACGCGTGCCAGGTCACACCATGAGTGGTGGATTGGAGAAGCTCCACCGAGAAGTTGAGGGGATTCGAGAATACCTCGACGATTCTTTATGGAAGTTGAGCGTAGTTGAGAAGTCAACCGAACAATATCAGAACATCGACATGGTCCACGACACTTCTGCTTGACCATTCTGGAAGGTGGTCGAGGTTGTCAAAAACCTCTGGAACGGGACACTGGAGGTTGGGGCACTGGGCCTGAATGCCTTCGGCCGAATGTTAGAAAAATCCTGACTTTGTTGTGCAGTGAGCCATGAATGTAAGAACATAATTGCCCACTTGCGACTTGTAAGACTCGCGTACGTCAGGGACGTAACACTTTGCACCTCATCTCTATGAACCATCCTCGAACAGCGTAATCCTTGGCCTGTTCTTTAAGAAGACAATTTTTTACGAGTATGGTTGGAGACACTAGGCCACTGCTTGTTTCCGAAGGGAGTATTGAAACATGGAAAACATAAAATGAATCATTTAAAAGTGGTTCTAAACGCCGGCCAGTCAATCTCGAATGTCGAATGCAGTTCGGCTTTTGCGGTGGACATATCGTGCTTACAACCGTTCCCTTCCTTCAAGAGAGCTTCACAAGTCAAACGGCAACATTTGGAATGAAGAATATAGGTGAAAGGGATTTTTTGTTCGGCATACGCCATAGAGGTGGAAACCTACAGCCGCACCTTTCAGTGGAAACTTTACATGTAGGTTGTTGTTCCATGTGGGGAATGACCACACCAGGGAAGGTACCTTGAGAGAGACTCTCAACGGTTATGTGGGAGTCGCACCCACTAAAACCAACCCTATTGAGAATGTCGCAACACTCTCAGCGACATGGAGGGTAGGTGGGGTTTTGCACACCTGAGGGTAAACCCAACCTTTTTTATCAATTATGGAGTTTATGAAGCACGTTTTGGGAGATGGAAAATGAGTTGGTGCTAGGATCCAAGTTAAAACACATGGACATAGCATGGCTGCGAGAGTTTTGGCTGATCGTTATGGCGGTTGGAGCCGTTGGAAGGTATGTGCTTGGCTAATGATGTACTCAACAAGGGAGTGGAGATAAGGTGTAAGGGGAACTTTGGAATGGGAGAGAGCCTCACATCGATGTAGCCATATCTGTTGTATGTATGATCCAAGAAAAGGATCCATATGGGACGGCAGTTTTTCTGACGAGGCGCAAAGAAGGGTTCTTGAGTATACGTTATGTGGATGGAGAAACAATGTTGAGCGATCCACATAAGGATATTAGTGCGGTAAAATGGCTAATGTATCCGCGCAAGCATCAACAAAAGCCTGATGTATCCGTAAGTTTAGTATTAACCACGCCATACCTAGCAAGTTAAAAAAAAAAAACATATCCATTTTCATGGCCATGCGCGATCGGCGACTGAAGTCGCCGATTGAGCAAAGCGAGGGGGGTGATGTGCCACCCCCTGCTACGCTCCCACCCCCCCCGCGAGAATCGCAATCGAGCATAAATGCCTTCTTGGAAAAAAATCCGGAGAAACAAACCCATTTGTATCCATGCAAACTACTACCAAACCCTACCCCAAATGACACTTCGGGTTCAAGGGTTTTTTTGCATAGGCTCCTGTTGAACCCCACGTTAGCGAGACCCAGCAGGTTCCCTTTCAACGCATGGGGTGTTTCGGTCCCCCAACTCAAAACTGTTGCAAACCTTTGTGAGAAAAGTCACAAACCCCTCTATAAAGGGGTTTTTTGTTTTCCTCTCATAAATGACGACATCAGCATAGTGTCGCTCGATGGCATGAGGCGTCGACATAGCATGTACACTCGGATATAGTGTGCTTTTTTGTATGCTCAGAGGATATAGGGTTAATAAAGAACGGAAGAGTTCCCAAAATGGATATGGCATGGTTAATGTACGAAATGTGGATACCGCAATAGATGTCGGGAGTTCTGTGGATGTATGGTCATTGTGCAGATGTTAGTGCCCCTTAAGATCTGATGGTAGTGAAGGAAAGTGCTGGATTGTTTGTTCTGAAGGGAACTAACCCATTGTCTATAATCAACCATTGCCAGAATGAATTCTTGTATATTTGCAGTCATTTTATGTTCCAACGCATCCTGTGTGGATCACACACCGCACTGAGAAAACGAGGGCAGCCTGCGCGGCGTGTCTGAAACTGGAGTTTGTACCTTTTTTGAATCATCGTAAATCAATCGACGATCAGAGACTACACGCTCTGTAGAAATGGAGAAATTGTTTCGCATCGCGGCTGAATGCTCAATCACCGGTTCCGAGTATCGCACATCACATGGAGGGGCATCGCAAATCATGAGACGATGACGGTCTTGGTCGGAAACTTTGTCCATCTTGTACTTTGCACCCCCATTCTCACATGATGATCTTCAGTTTACCAAAAGATCCGTGCCTTTCCGCGCTAGTCAAGCATACCGTGTGCGGCTGAACGGGGCTATAGTTGATAATTGGCTGAGTTCACATGTATGTTTCGTTCTGTTCTGGCTACCAAGAAGTGAAACTATGTGCGTCTCGACGGTCTTAGTGGCTAACCACGACAGTCCAGTTTTTTCGGGCTGTCAACTCGTGTATATAAGGGGTTGCACAACCTCCTTTTACTTTTCATTCGATGCGACATAGTTGGCTGCTGATGTGAAGTGTTTTCATGCTTGTGCAACAGAACGTATCGATTAGTCAAGGTTACGGCAGTAAAGAATCATGGTTAAAATTCCGAATTCAAAACAGATGAATGTTCACTGCGGAGACAGTGAAGATGCGCCTCAGGTCGTAACCGCGTTCCCTTGGAACGTTTGGACGGGGAATGAGAGTAATCTTTTACTCCTTGCTCCCATCGCATTACGACTTGTTTGAATTTTAAAGTGTCTTGAAAGCGACTGCCACTATGTGGCAGTCAATCCTCGTTGGCTTTCGAAAGTTTCTAGCCAAATTGTCAAAGTTGCGTGGAAACCACATCGCTAGGCCTTGACAGCGACAGACGGAAAAGGGGGCGTTCTGAAAGTTTTTGTCCACATGCGAACTTCGCTGTCAACCAGCCGGCAGTTAGCTGCCATTTGTCTGCTCCTCCGAACGGACTTGTCTCTCAGTGCACGATCTTACACGTTCGTGCACGTCTATGTACGTGTTGCGTGACATCATCGAGCCGCACATAGTTTCACTTCTCGGTAGCCAAAACAGAACGAAACAATAGTTGAACTCAGCCAACCATCATTATGTCAGTATTTGACTATTTGCCTTTTGTGCCCTCAGCTTTTGTTATATCTATACCTGAAACTAGGTGAATGCTCACGATACAGGTAAAACAACCTCCGGAATCAACCCCATGCTGGACATCTTCGAGCAGCGATAAAGGAGAGATGCAGTGAACGCGGAATGCAAACGTATGTCAAAGATAGCGAGCAGGTAATGGGTGCGGCTGGTTGTCGCTGGAATGCGTAGTTGGGGCTCCTCAACGATCGATTTCAGCGATGGCCAGCAACTCGTGTCCGCGGGGTTTTCGCCTTACAGTTGTCTAGGTAGCCTGGCTCGGCACTCAACGTCGATCCGTCCGGATTAACTTCTTGCTTTCCTCCTCCAACGATCCTGGCGGGCCCCACACAGAACAAGAGTGAGTGAATGGAATTGGCTCAACAATCCCCATCTCCACCAATCACGTGCGAACAATCGTTAGTTGGAACCTCGACGTGCGTCCGCGCTCGGGAAGAGACACTCTGGACCTGACCGGTTGAACATGTCTTCTGACCGGCGATGATGATGACTGGTAGGCGGCGTATAGTTTGTGGTCTCCTGAAGTCATTCATAAAAATGCGCCATGAACTGTCCGATAGCGTTCAACAACGGATTTCAGCGACAACCAGCCGCACCCAATGTGTCCGGTAGCTCAGAGGCATTCAATCCCACCACATCCAGACGACCCAAAATGAGCAACGAAAGGGAACCAGAATGAAACCCTCAAAAACTCCGCACAGCCGCGTACGAAGAGACTTTGAAGTTGACACCCAAACTGTAATCGGTAATCCCGCACGTTGTAATGAATCGCCTATCATGAGATGTTTTGTCTTTTCTGCACCGCTGGCACTGTTGTTGAGTGTATTGAGTCCGTGTTGGGACCCACATGCTAGTTGTTTGCTGACCTGTCCTCCTCGGAAGTGCAGAAGAAAATGGCCAGTTCAGGATTCATTCTTCTGCAGATAGGTTCCAACCAGGGTCGTGCTTTGTCCGTTGCTACGGCTTTCAGATGGGCCATGTGCGCGGGAAAGACGGATGGCACGGTTCTTATGGGGTGAGGAAACAGTTGTCGATCATGTTAACATGAGTTAGACATGAGCACTTCTTGTCCACTATTACAAACGATTCTGCATTTGAAAACTAGTCAGAAATTCCCTTCCACCTGGCCAATGATGAACCTCCACAATGAGAAGAAAACATTGCTACAGAAGGTGATGAAATAATTTGGCATTTAAAATGAAGAAGTTCATTTGGCTGCCAATCTGTTATCTTTGGACGGCCATGGTCTATTAACGTTTTGAGATTCACTAAAACCAGTTTTGCCATACATACCAAGAAGACTACATAATCACATGCATGTGATTACGACTTTGTATGGCCTCAACCACATTCCACTACTTACCTCCATCATTGCATTCATCACAAACATCACTTATGGCTTGAACATTCATCACAACACACGTTAATCCTTACACATTGTAAGCACAAAGTGAAGCTATCTCACCTTTCTGCCTTATCCAATCCTCATGAAACACAAATCATCGCAGTTTTAAGATCAAGATGTAAGGTGCAAGTTAATGCCATTGCTGAATTCTATTGATGCACGATATGATGCACCTTAGACTTACATGCGGATGTAAGGTCATGACAAGAGTAATGTGCTGTAGTAAGTGGATGCACGAGTGCATCAGTCCCATTCACGGATTTCTTTTCCTCAAAACATAATTCTTTAACATCTTGGTGCATGCTAAATCAGGATCTAGCATACGGACTAATCTCAAAGTTGATCATGGTCTTTCGAAACGTGTTCTACATTTGGGGGTCTTGAAGTTCATGTTTCAAACAACTAGATTTGGGGAAAAGATATAAAGGTAGAATATATGCTGTATTCCAACTTTATTCTATCTTGAAGAATAGGTTGGTCTGTATGAACCCAGATTATAAGCAAAAGGAATTCTTTAATAGAAAATCCAACACTTCACTCATCCTCCACTCCTAACTTGGCTGCAAGATCCTCCTTCCATGTGGTTATGCCTCACAAAACGGTCATCTGAATGCATCCAACCAGATCCAATGAGGACTTCATTAGTTTTTAGCGTAGTTCTTCTGAGTTGAAATGGTTGAGGCGACCATTTGCATCCCATCTTTACACTTTCTTTCGAAAGGCATGCCTTCTTGTTCTGAATTCATTCATAAACTAGCCTTATCCCAATGCAGTGGAATGGGAGCCAGAGTTTTTGCAATGAATTTTGTTGAAGGCTTGTGTTTTTTTTCAATTTGCATCAAAATCATTTTTGTCAATAGATATGACCATAACATGCTTTTATGAAGCATCGCCTTACCTCAAACTTGGAACCATTGACCCCTTCCAACAAGGAATATGGGTGAAAAACACCACTTCTCCTTTTCGGGTTGTCTACCCACTCAGATGAGGGAGGGGGAGGGAATTTCCCCATCTTCCTTTTCAAGTGGTCAGCTCCCTTGAACTGAAGAATGAGAAGGGTCGTATTTCACCTTCCCATCACTGAGGAGAGGCCACCTATAAAAAAAATATGTGACTTGCCATGCTGCTTGGCTTGTCCAACTCTCTACAACGCGCCCTGAACTCAAGAGCAAATCCTAGCACACTCATCCCACCTTCAGTGCATAGTGAAAATCAATAATCGGGCGGTGTTTGATGTCTTGTCCAAAACAAGCCATTCATAAAAATTTCACAAAAAGTCGTTTTATGTAGGGCTCTCCTTTGCGTTTGACTTCTAATCACGTATGTCTCCAAGCTCTACCTCAGATATCTCAACCACACGAACAACCCAAGGAGGAGGAGAGACGTCTCTCTCTCTCTCTCTCTCTCTCTCTCTCTCTCTCTCTCTCTCTTTCTCTCTCTCTCCCCCCCCCCTCTACCTCTCTCTCTCTCTCTCTCCCTCTCACATGGATGGACAGCCCAAGTGGGAGGAGGTAGGGCATCCTTCCTCTCTTCCCCCCTCTCATATGGGCCGATAGACAAAGGGCTAGAGAGAGTGTGTCCTCCCTTTCTCCACCCTCTCCCATCACCCAAAAGCCTAAGGAAGAAAGAAAAAGGCATCCTCCCTCTCCCTCCCTCTTACATGGGCAAAAAATATAACGAAGAGGGTAGAAGGCATCCTCACTTGCCCTCCCTCTTACATGGGCAGATAGCTTAAGGGAGAGGAGAGATGACAATCTCGCCTATTTCCATATCTTACGTGATCTACCCATAGAAACATGGGTTACTCTTATGACGTCTTGCCTTTATCCCCTTTCTTTAGAAACCTCATTTCTCCAACCATTTCTTCATGTACTGATATAAAAGTTGAATGCAATTATTTCTGATGATTCTTTTTCTCATTGAATTTCTGATTTTTTTTCATATGATGAGATGTATGTTCCACCTAAGAAATTACGTTCTTTTCTTCAAGGTGTTTTCAAATAAATATAACCACGTTTACTAGCACATTGAACTTTCATGATATAATGTTGAGATATACCTAGTTTCAATCGTCAGGTTGTGGAATAAAACTCTATTTGGTTTCCGTTTTCCCGCTCAACAAAGGCAATAAACATTACATGACAAAAGTTTGAGGGGTAATGCTAAATTTGTTACCTCTTGATCATGTCGGGTGACCGTTGAGGTTCTTTGAGCAGGATGTGACCCTTCAGATTCTACCTCAATGGTTGTTGGTGAACACCCTCACTCACTTGTCCTATTTCTAAGTGGTAGCTTTGACCTCTTGGTGATAACTCAAGTGGTAGTAACCATTCATCTTCCACGTTACTCTGTATCTGGCTTGGGTGGTCATTTAACCACCATGGTGCTTATGCAAATAACCACAACATTTGAGACAAGAAGCATCAAGGAGGCCCTCCCAAGACTAGTGAAAAGGGCTCAAGTCACCAAGTCTATTAAACCTTCATACATCACATTATGCTTTTAGATTCCATCTCATAACTCCATAACTTACCTCTACAAGCCACAACCTCTACATACGCTTCAAGAGACTGCATTAGGACACACCTCTTGCATAGGCATGTGCCTTCTATAGTGAAACTAGTGGATTTCCAAGTAGTATGCCCTAGTATTGTTTTCTAGTCTTTGTGTCAAAGAATCGAGGGCAGGAGCCTATGGGTCCACAAAACTGCACTTGATGTTACATCCTTATGATTAACTTAGAGAAACATTCATGTACTCATCCATATGATCTGTATACATTTATTCTCATTCCACCATCCACATCTTGTCTTTCCAAATTCCGATCCAAGGTACCCCATCCAAATTCTACAAATCTTACAATGGTATCAAAGCATTAGTGCCACACCATTGGAGGCAAGGCAAAAGAAATTAATGATGTTGACGTGGTTGCAGATTTCATATGTTCTCCACAAAACGTTTTTACCAAAAGCCTACTCTCATAGTATGTGAAACAGATCGTAGACATCTCCAAACTGTAATACTTGTTGGACTGGCGACTCATGTACCTGAAATCAAGTTTGAGGCTATTTTTCAATGGCTCCATGAAGAATCCACATGGCATGCAATGGGAGTAGAATCATCGAATATGTCTTACATAGTACCAGATAGCAAAGCTAGAAAAAAACATATTTGCTCAAGGAATTGGTGGACACTACAACAATAGTCTACACAATGCCAAGTAATAAGGGTGGGATTGCAATAGACTTGTGCTCGGTGGTGACAAACATTGCTACAATGTTTTAAGTCTCGTCTGCACAAAAAGTAGGAAAAGAAACAAACATTTCCAAGGCGTGTGCAAAAAATCTTTTAACATGATAAACAGAATCAGCTCACAAATGTGGAATGCCAACAATCTTTATATAAGCAGTAACAGACGTAGTTGAATCGTACAACAATGAACTAGCTAACTATGCTGCTTCATTGGAATGACAACATGTTAACTATGGTTGAAAGTACACATTATTGCACAGTTTAATAAGAAGCTTGTTAATAAATCTAGAAGAGTAAGAGATTTGTTTCTAATGACAGCGCGTGTTGTTACAACTCTCCATAAGAATCTGGATGATGAAGCTGAAACAACATCAAAGTTGCTTATGGATGCGAAACATTATGATAAATTTTCAGAAAAAAATCAATTAAGAAAGCCAAAACAAAAACAAATTTTTCAAGAATTGCCAGAGATGCTACTGCAAACTCTTCAAACATAGTACGAAACAAAGCTGGAACGGAATAGCATTAGGCTACTTGCACGTCCACTGCAACTACATTGCCAAATAACAAAGTTAGAGCGTGAGTGTGAAGCTCTTTTTGTGTCAATTGCAAGTACATTACTTATTGAATACTCTGGAATAGAAAAGCATGAAACATTATTCTTTTCAACTGCAACTACGCTGATCCATGCTATAAATCAACACTTAAATCTCTTTCATAACCTATGGCAAGTTTATTGCCAGGATATAAAGTGTGAATGAAAACAACATTATCCACAATGGCAATAGAATAAGCCATCAAACTATACTCATTTCCAGGTAACAAAGCCACAGCAAAAGAGCACAAAGCATTTCTTGCATTAGTTCCATAATCTTCAACATTTTCTAGAAGAGCTGCACCAAGAGAGGGTGAAGATTCCTCAATTTTGACTACGTAAGGTCCATCATTCAAACCATAGATAGATTCAAGACTAGAACACCGTTTTTGTAAAGAAGGTATCACCATGAAAATTATCTAATTATAGCTAATGAATATAGTAATTACGCAACTTTTCCAGACATTCCAATGAAATTCATGGGCTTTCTTGTTGGCATGGCAAGCCAAATCCTTCATGTGGACAACTCCATGTCACCAAAAAATGCTTTGAAATTTCCATCAACAACCTTGTGAGCGTCAAGAGGAAGGCAAAGTGTGAAAGTCATTCTCAACAAATAAATCTATAGGAAAAAGTATTTTAAAAAGAACAGAATTGGTACGGAGACAAAATTCACATTTCATCGCAAAGAAGTCAAGCCGGAAATTTGTTTTTGGAGGTATTTTGGCGTGGTTTGGGTCTTTTAGTAATGCTTCACCTTCATTAGTGGAGGAGAGAGACACCTTACACCACCTACTACATAGGAAAAAAAACTAAAGGGTAGGGGAAGCGATTGGGGGCCCGCTTCTACAACTGCTTCACATGTAGCATCGGCAAAAATGAAGGTCCTCTTTCAGGCCATCAAAGGCAAGTGGCAATGCTTAAGGAACAATTAAGGTCCCATGATGGTTTATAAGATTGAATCTTAGGAAATAAAAGGCAGCAAGGCACAAGAACACACTCCCTTCACATGTAACCCATCCTTTGTGTTTTACTAGTACCATGACCATTTCATCATCTCCTTTATCCTCGACAAGTGAAGATAGTGAGGGGGAATCAAACATGTGGCTCCATCTCAAACACAACAACCATCAACACTGGCCATCGTCAACTAAGCGGGATATATAAAATCACTCTGTTTCTATGGCTGCGTTATTGGGAAACAATCTCTCAAGGATCCTTTTTCCATTTGCACAAGGGGTGTATAATTCACATGAGAAATTGGTTATGAGCAAGAGTTTAATCCTTGCCTGTTCATCACGTAAGGTGACCTTTGAGTTCCTTGGATTAGGATGTGATTGTTCAGCGTCCACAAGAAGGGTTGTTGGTCAAGATCCTTCTTTAGTTATTCTTATTCTTAGGTGGTATCTTCAACATCTTGGTGACATTTCAATTACTAGTGGCCTCTCATCTTCGGGGTGAATCTTCTACTGACGTGGGTTGTTATGTAGCCACCTAGGTGGTTGTGCAACCACCTACAAACTCCAAGGTAAGAACCTCCAAGTAGGCCCTTACATAACTACTTCAAACGGCTTAGGTCACTCTATCTAATATGCCTTTGGATATCACATTATGCTTTGATATTCCTTGTGACGCCTCTTTAGTGTCACTATAAGAGCCTCATCCTCTGGTAGTACAAGAAAGGTCCTGAGAAAACACAACTTTCAAAGGCGTGCACCTTCTTCAGTGCAAGCTAGTGACTTTATAAGTAGTCTACTCTTGGTCTGGTTTTCCAGACCTAGTCTCAAGGACGAGTTTTCTATGTGTCCACAAGTCTACATCAGTGGCTACATGCTTGTAGTTGGTACATGGAGCTCTTCATGCAATTCTCCATGTGATTTGAAACTTAATACATATATCTAGATTGAACCATCCAAACCTTACCCTTCCAAATACCTATCAACATTTTCCCATCCACATTCCACAAATCTTAACATAGAATACATATTCAAACTGTCATACTCACCCCTGTATTCGCCCATTGATTAAATCACATGGAGTTAACAATGGGTCCACAATCTTGTTTAGGGTCTTCGTGGCTGTCTAGAAATGCTTTGGTAGTCTTATGAATCATGCGTGCACAAATAGAAGAGTCAATTTTTGTTACACTATGGTCATGAAATCCATGTCTGGTTTTGATTTGTTTTCATATGATGTATGGATTACGCTTTCACCTTACGGTATACTCGGAAAGATGTGCCCATGCCAAATGGTGGAATGAAGTGGAGGTCACGTGGTAACTACAGTGCGGGGGGTGGGTAGCACTTGGAGATGTATGCAACAACTGGATTTGAGGTCAAAAAAAGAATTTTTTAGTTGAAAAGTGTGCATTCATCAGGTTTGAAGAGGAACATTTTCAATTCTATTTTCCCATATACTCATGTATCCTAGTTTGCTAGTGTTCCAAAACATTGCTATTGTTGCTCTAAATTAAGCTATTCTAAATTCCTTCTAGAGCATTCATGTAAACTTAGGTATAATTAGGGTAAAACAATGTTTCTCTTACAAATCAATGATGGAGAGGAGAAATTATTTGTGAAGCTTACTTGAATCATGAAGCACAAATGACCCCATCCTCTTTCTTCATGCTCTCATCCTTGAACATGATGTTTCCATTCATTCTATTTATAAGTTGCGAAAAGTCTCCAAAGAAACTTTGGCCTTACCTAAATTATTCTAATTGGTGTCATTTCTATATGGCTCATGCTTTGAGTCCATGAGAAACCACTTGCATAATCCCTCTATAATGACACCCACCACCAGCTTGAGGATAACAATAGCACGTGTCTGGTCTATTTCCCACATGGTGAAGTATTAATTGATATGCTCATTACACGCTTGGATCATGCTAATGTTGGCTGAATAATCCTTTCGGGTGCAGGTAGCTAGCAAAAAAGCATGATGCATGTGTGGGAAGTTGTTTTCTAACCAAAGACAAAAAATGTCACTAGAATGTTGGCAGCGCCATCAAGAACAAGGAGCATATGCACGAAATTAGGAGCAAAACAATACGGCATTAAACGTTTCTCACAATTCTACTACACTACACCACGTATTCACTATTTGGTGATCTGACTATTATCCCAATGATCGGGTATATGCACTATGAACCATCCATGGTCAATAAATTCATATGCATGCATGCCCTTACAGAGGGAATGTGAAAAATTGTATTCATAAATGACTTGCATGTGGCAGAAAAATTCCAGTGAATGAGGATATTGCTAGCAATGTAATGGCATGTTTGTTTTCAAACCAACTATGCACACATCATCAACTCCCTTGGACACATAGGTGTTGTTGGAAATGGGGACCTATTGAATTGGTATGTGGTTGGCATTGATCACGAACGTTGACTTGATCTTATGATTAGCAACAAGTGTGGCCACCCACGTGAGGAAGTGTTTGATACTCTTGGAAGTAATGTAGAATGTTTTTTGCTACTATGGTCATTGCATGTTATGTCCATCCCAAGTGGTCCTCAAAAAACCACCAAACCAATAATGAAGGGAATTCACGGTCACCCATGGTGATAGGATTGTCTAAAGCATGCCACTTGATGCACATACAAGTATTCCTTTATGTGCGCTTACTTTCTATGAGCATGCTTATGTTGATTGCGAATGAACCATATCATGATGGAATCAATGAAGTCTAGCTCTCTACCGGAAACATGTGCTTGCCCCTCCTGCAATGTACGTGTAATTTGTTTTTGAGTGGCATAGGTGGCTACGTTTTTGTGACGATTGTTGATACCACTGCATATGATAGGATGCATGTTGACTGGTGGTCAAACACATTCATGTTGTCATGTGTGTGGAAGGATCACGATGAGTACTTACAATGTGCATAAATTGAATTGTGTGATTTCATAGCCCTCTAGATGGTCAAGAAATGGCCATATGTAAAACATTTGGGCTATGTCTTGTGTTTGAGCCTTGTGATGCCGCCACTATTGCTTTTTGTGCTTATGGATTTTTTAAGCATGGTCACAAGAGCCAAAAAGTAAGTGGCTTTTTCATGCTTGAGCTCATCTTGTCCACCATTTTGTTGTTTTTGTTGCATGGTCGTGGGTATGTTTGCTTCTAATTGGCCTTGTGGCCACGTCATGGGTAGGAAACGCACACATGCTTCCTCCGCTTTTGAAAGACAGTTATCCTACCCCTTCCATAATGATTAGTTGTCGTGATCTCATGGATGTGGGCCTTTGGCAATTGACACTTTCTCCTTGTCATTGCACTAATGTTTATTCTTTATTTAAATCAAAGGAGGAATTGGCCGCATTAGAAGAACCTTCCTTTTTGTAATGCACAATGTTATCTTGCTCATGCTTGCAGATTACCATGCCATCATGCTTCTTGCTGATTTAGTAATGACAAATGGTAGCAATAATGAAAATGGCATCAAGGTAGACCTCAGTAACATAGACACGTCGATCCAACATGAGGATTAGGAGGCTATGGAGGCACAATGTTGTCAAATTTGATGTTCACAAGATTTTTAGGTGAATTGACTAGATGTAATACGAGAGTTGGAGTTGGAAGAACTACATGAGCAAGATGTGCCTATAGTCCATGGACATTTCTTTCAGGTGAAAATACAAAAAAGCACTCCATTCCATTGAAACATGTGGATATCGGGATAGAATTGTGTTGAAGGAACAGATGGTCCATGGGTTAGTTTCAGGACAGTTGTGTTGTTGTAGTCTATGTTGTTGCACATGTAGATAAGCAATAGATTCTGGTTGATATTCTACTTGCTAACAAAGAAGTGGCAAAACGTGCAATGTATGGCAATGTGTAACTATGTTAAATGTGACAAGAAATAGCACAGCTGTACATCATGCACAAATTTGTTTTTGGAATGATATTGTTACAAAAAATGTGATATCATTATGGTCATGAACATCAAAGTGTACATTTTAACTAATGCATGACGTACACCGGTACTATTACACTTGTTTGTGTAGAATTTGACCATATGAACACATTCAGAAAAAGAATTTTTTGAAACAAAAGAAAAGCAAAAACATTGTAGGGAGCTATGAAAGCAAGAGATAGACCATAAAGGTCTACAAGAATGAAACTTAAACATTTAAATTATCATAGAATTCCAAATAATGCTCTTAAGGAGCCTCATTTCATTTCTCCAACGGTTCCTAATGTCTTTGCTTCCCTTGGTAACAAAGTGGTGTTTTACTGGATGGGATGGAGAGGAGAGAATCGTGAACCATTGATGTTTCTACCTTTTCAATTATTTGCACTTTAATCACTCAACTTTCAATTGAGTTTGTGCTGATTTTTGACAAATAGTAACATTGATGCCTATGTACACATCACAAAAGAAGAATGTGAAATCTTGAGAACGTTTGAAGGCATCCCCTTTGTCATTAGCACAATGAAGATGCTTTAAGTGAGGCAGAAGATGCCCTAATGGGACTCAAGGGGAGGCTAAGGTAAACTAAAGACAAAACAGATTGCAAGAGGAGTGAGGAAGGAGTGTCTAGGGATTAAAACTTTAGATAAGAGGTGCCCTTCTCTTATCCTCCTCACCTTTTCAGACATGTTTCACATTTTGGTACTATCTTTTCCTTTCTTCCTTGTTTTTCATTTCTTACACTTTAAAGGATCCCTTATGCTTTGACTCAGAACTTAGAAGGTTAGTGTTTAACTTGTGTGCTTTGGCGTTGGTGGCAGCGTATAAACTAGTGTTTTAGACTACAACATTATGTCCAACAAGACGTTCAAGGAAAGCTAGAATTTCGGTCATGTGGTTGTTTTTTCTAGGAAAACATTGAAAAAGATAATACATTTTCTTACCCCAACCATTTGTACGGGGAAAAGAAAAACCACAACAAGAAACATCTCTCTAAGCGAGTGGGGATCTTCGTGTGTTTGTTACACACTCGTTGGAATAGAAATAGGAATAGAAATTCAATGAACATCTAATACCAACAAGAGTAAGGTTATGATGGCTCGCCACACATCCTAGGCACATTACTGATTTAGGGAGCTACCAATGTGAGCACCGTGTTGGGAAATGCAACCTGCACTTAATCTGATGCAATTAAGTACCATTTTAAAAATGCAAAAGTGTTTATTCAAGACATTGATGTACTCATTACTAGCTTCCTTGCAACGGAGGATGCAATTGAGGAGGACAACTAGGACATGGATTGCAACAAAGAGCACAAAGTTAGTGAAGGAAAACTTGACATGGATGGCAATCATTGCCATTGGAAAATTCAAGCCAATTACTTAAAACCGACAAGATTTCCACTGAATGGCAAGACGGTTTTTAGTGAATTAAGGCTTGTGAAGGAAACATAGATGCCAAAAACCTATGATTTTAATAAAAGGTGAACATGTAGCACCACAGGGAGGAGTAAGGCGGATTCCCCTGTTTATGACGTAACCACCGTTGGAAAAATCCATGCCTCCTTAAGAGCCTTTGAAGATGAAACTGCATTTAAATGATGATTCACTTAGAAGTTTCTACACAAAGTGTATGCTCGGTGTGAATGGACGATGCAATTCCCTTGAGGCTAGTGTTAAGGCATTGAAAACACTAGTGGAAAAGTTTGCATTTGCCAATCTACTATTCCACATCAGGCAAACCATAACAAACCTTTAACATGATGAATATCAGTAGAATATAATCACTACTCAAATGCATCATGGAATGATAAACTCTACAAGGTGTTTCAAAAAGAGACATATTTTCGAGTGCAAGAATGGTTGTTATGTGCCATAACCACTACTACCACCACTAGGAATAAGTAGGACTTATCTGCCTTACCAAAATCAGGGCTCTTCTTGAGCATATCCATTCTCCATTTTTGAAAGGGTATGAAGAAGATTTAATGGCGAAATTGCATGGAACATGTTGTGTGTGCCCAAAAGGCTCCTCTCTCATGATTTCTTGACATTCCTTTCACATGACTTGAGGAAAATCTCCTCAATAATGTGATAAAGAAATGAGGTGTGTAAAACATATATGTATGATGGTTTTCTATTCCTTCCAAGGTTTCTTATGCTCTCATGTGTAAGACTTGCAATCAGTTAAAGGAGGTAGAGTGATCCTTCCGTAAGACCACGGACTTCAAGAGGCCGAGTAACTTACTTGCGGTCTACTTGAGTGAGATTACTATCTCGTGCAAGAAGCCAAAGATTCATAGAAGTCGATAAAACGTAGACCTTCAATCATTTGGAGTGATTGTTGTTGGAGTATTTTCATGATGGTCTCTTAGCAAGAGGATTAAGGATTAGACCACCATGACAAGAATAGGCCAGGCTCGGATAAGCAGGAGGGCAATACATGATAACATGAGTGAAGCTTATTTGGCAAACTCAAAGCGCTACCACATGGTTCGAGTTTTCTGAATGCACTTCACTCGTGTAGTGATGCATACGAGCCTTGCTTTTGCATGCACACCAAAGCATACTGTAGTGAAAAATTTAAAATGCATGCCATATTTCAACCTTTCTACGGTGTGCACATTGTATTGCATTTTGTTATGCACGCCCTTCACACTATTTTGCACTATGGCATGCACGTCGTGCATGCCATGATAAGGCCACAACGTACACATAGACACTACAAGGGTTGGATGGATGACCAAGTAGTAGAGCGAGGTTATGGATAAGTAGATTGCAAGCAACTTCATGAACAAGAATGGCCTAGATAAGGCCCCCAACCACAATGGTGGTTGCAACAACGATGATTTGCATGTGGCCCATGAGCATAACAACAAGTCTTTTAGAAGGGAATTTCCATAGGTACACACAATTTGATCAGCTTAAGACTCAATTACAGAGGTTTTTTATGATTGAAAAGAGGCTTTGGCATCGTTACAACTACAAAACCTCATGGGGATGGCGTGAAAAAACATGCAGACACGGTTGTGGACAGACAAGTGGTCACAATGATGGGCCCTAGCATGGAAATGGACATGGCTATGGTGCTTATCATCACCACCCAAAGTTATATCAATGGGGAGTTATTTGGGCAAACGATGGGTCACAAGGGTGGATACATGTTTTTGGATGAGAATTCAAAACTATTTGAATCATTAACAAGTTGACGATTTGTTGTGTTTTTCTCCCCTCTTATTAAACCTCATACATTACTTGTTTTTTTCAATGCCCACTATATTTTGCATCTCCAAGTGAAATGCAAGATCGAATATGCTTTGTGGTAGTGACACCCACCACTACGCAGGTATTGTAAGACATGATGATTGAAGCAAACACAGTTTAAGAAGTGAGTTCCATCTATTTTGCAAATCATATGATTCGCACCAAATAAAAGTAGGATTCTGGAAGAGGCTTTAAGAATGCACCATTAGCCATAAGATATGCATTCATGTGGATGAATAATTCCGATTCTATGTTCAACAAAGACTTGGCCTCTCCTCATAAAGCCCTTTCACTCAAAACAGTGGAAACAAGATGAAGATGGAGTTAAAGGAAAACTTGGCAGGTGTTCCTATGATAATGATAGCTGAACCAAAGGCGAACCCTCTTGAGGTCCACCTAATAGGTCTACTTCAAGTATGTGCCATGGGAGGGGATCGTTGTCGTCTACAACAAGTATATGATACCCTTCATAGGTACCTGTAAAAAAAGAATAAACATTCAACAATATTGATAGAGCATCATGTTGAAATTTTGAAACATTCTTAACCTATTCAACATCTGTTTACGCATAGTCTAGCTCCACTCAAGTTAAATAATCAAGTGTTTTTCATCAAAATACTTGATTTTTGGAAAGGGAGGATGGTTATTTGTTTGGATTCCCATTATGGAATAATCACAAATTTGACTTAAAGTCCATGTCAACCTGTTAAAATTGAAGGTTAAGGTATGTAATTAATGTTGTTGTTAGTGCTTCTTGTCTTGCATAGTGAAAATGATTGACAAAGTGAAGGAAGACATGTTACTAAACATCAAATATATGCAGGCAATGGTCTTGGATGTGTTTCAAGACCGAATGGTTGGGCTTCCACCTAAACGAGACATGAGCCATACCACTTTACTACAACCAAAGGTGAATCTTCTGATTTAAATCATGAATCGACTCATTTTGGCAAAACAACAAGAGGATAAATTTCAAAACAAAGAGAAAAATGTACAATTGTGGATTAAGCCAAGTAGATCATTGTAGTTTTCCAAATTCGTTTTTCCTCATAAGAATATGGTAGTTCATGCATGTGCATGGAATGTCAGATGCTGAAAAAGATGAAGTGAAATGTTGATTGTCCTTATCATAGATTGAGGACCCATTTGAAACAGTTTAAGGGGAAAACTTATTTTGACCCTTGGCATTGTCTGAAGGTTCCTTTTTGTCCGTATCTAGAATGATGATGTACCCAAAACATCATTTTAAATGCAATTGGGACATTATGTCTTTGGTCTTTGAGCTTGAAGCTAACAAGCACCTTAAAAAAGTGTCGAGGTGAAATTAAACTAAACTCACTATGCAAATAATTCATTCCGTCTTCATTTACCTACAAAACATTCTTTTTCTCTGTAGATTAATGAAAGAGCACATAGAACACATGTAGAGGGTCCTTAAAATCCTTCCAATGAATCTTTATAATAAAAATATGAGCAAGTTCATGTTTGCACAAGATGATTTCAAATTCCTTAGTCACATGTTCTACAAGGATGATATCTGTGTTCACCCATGAAAGGTCCTAGCCAAGGTGGATTGGCCTTCCAACCATCTATTAATGGTTCAAATATGGGGATTGGAGCTTGGTAGCTCCACTCATCTGGCCCACAAAGAATAGGCGCATTGATAATGGACAAGTGAGTTAAGGAAAACGTTTCTTAACATTGAATTAGCTATTTGTACAACACTTCTCTTAGTTCTCTTAGGTAAACTGAATTTGTGGAAGCTATAATGGAATGCTGTATACTAATAGTCAAAGTTCTCCCTTTGTAGAATGATCACATTTCGGGACTTACAAGTTGCAAGCTTATCCTTATTATCAAGAGCTCCTTGATAGGGTTCATGATTTAAAGATGTAGAATTTCTACCTTTAGCTTGCTTAGGGAGACAGGATGATCATTACTGAAAACAACCCATTGGTTTTCTTTTAGACACAAATAATTTTTTGAAGAGAATAGGCACATTCAATGATTCCTGAGCTAATTCGTGTCCACATGGGATTATTGGCTAGGAATCAAAGACTACAGACTTTCTTTGGCCATTTAAATACCTCAAATGCAACCTAGAAACTCCCTTGCCCTTATGCAGAAACCACCTTCACATGTACTCCACTTAAGGAGCCTTTTATAGCAGATCTTGATGGGGTATTGTGTTTACGTACATGTTGGTGATTCTTTTGGAATTTACAAACATGGAGGGCAATATCTTATGTTAAAGAGTGAAGGAACATTGATAAACGACTTTTTATTAGATGGAATTCATCAGTGGTGGCATGAAATGTGATCCTTGTCTATGAATCAAGGCTATAAGAGAAATCCAAGTTGGAATCCTCAAGTAGCTTACCATCCCTCAAAGTCCATGCGGGAAAATCAATATGAACTTGAAGTCATGATCTATTTTGCTTGATACATCCTGCTCTATTTGTCATTTCAGTCATCGCAATGTGGTCTTTAGAGCCCCCCACCATACGAGGGTAGTGCATGTGGCAAGTGCACTTAGAACGAATGTTTAAGTGCACTTATCATACAATGAATGCATTACCGCCTTTAGAATCCATTTCAAGTATGGAACTGCCAAGATATTGCAATTTTGTTTCGATACATATATGCACCATAGATTTGTTTGCAAACCACAATGACCACTACAAAAGCGCATTGTGTTTTGAACTTGCCAACTTGCAGCAACCATGTATTCTTCAGTCCATGGAAAAAACAGAGAAACCATTTGGTCTACAAGATATGCAGGAAAAAATGGTTTAGTTGTGGCAGAGATGGATAAAGGAAAGAACCAGATAAGCGGGTACATTGAATGTTACATGGTATTTGGAATACAAAAACAAGGATTACACCATATCATAAATAGAATTATCAAATCTATCGGTCCTCTAGAACAATCTCAAATCAAAAGGAGGCATACTATCTACATTTTAAACCATCTAATATCCACAATTTTGTTTTGTGTATAAAGAATCAATGCATGGAAACATCCTCTTCATTTGTCATTTAATGGAGAAATGAATTAAACCGTTCTACTCTTACAACAAACACAACCTTTCAAAATTGAGAGGTGGCTTTTGAGCGACAAAGTTAGGATGTCAATTCATGTCCACGGGTAGCACGAGCCCAATGTGGAACAACCATACAATAGATTTTGTGTTCCCCCATTTTTTTCTTTGGAATAGCATCAAGATGTTTTTTCTCATTTTACAACATGTCATATGAAGGGAACAATGTAATCCAACCTTCTATTGAATCAAATGGCGTTGACATTTTTTTGTGAGAATTTGCATGTACAATCTTTTTGGATGATTCATCGGTCAATGAGTTGGGTACTTTGCCATGGGAACCTTTAGCCTTTGCTTTTCAAATCTATATTTTATTACACATACCTTTACACAAATAAAAGGAATTTAATGGGTTGAACAAGAATCGGGCAATCTCGTCTCATTTGCTACATGTTTCTCTCAGATAATTCAAAATCAACAACGGGTGAAATCTACCAAGGCATGTATGATTCGTTTTGTCTTTCAAACCATGTGAATATACAATGCAACAAACATCACAAACCATCCAAAGCTCTAAATCATACACTCAATGTTTGGTATGTGCACTTCCTCACTTATAGCAAATACACTTGCCCACATACATTGAGCACCAATGATAAGGGGGGGGGGGTAGTAGAAATGATATGGTGGGATTGTAGGTTGTAGCGGGCAAAACGATGCGAGAGCTTCTTAACCTAACGACAGGCATCTCTCGTTATTAAAAGACCACGATAACCCTTTGGGCTGGTCCAAAACCTTGGCTCAAGTTCTTCCACGCATGCAAAATCTGCGGACTTCTTTTCTATGGAAGCAATAAGAGGCCGACACGATTTTTCATCAGTCACATTTCTTGACACAAAGCAATATCATAACAAAAACACCCATTGTAAGGAAATGAAATCCTGAAGCTGGACACAAAAGAATACTTTAGTGAGAAAACTCTATGTGAATGACAAGGAGAAGTGTTTGTTTGAGATTAAGAGAGGGGGGGAGAGAGAGAGAGAGATTGAGAGAGAGAGAGAGAGAGAGAGAGAGAGAGAAAGAGATAGATAGATAGATGGGAAGAGATTGAGAGAGAGAGAGAAAAATAGAGAGAGAAAGATGTAGGCATGTAGAGAGAGAGGGGGGAGGGAAAGGGAGGGTGAGAGAGAGGGAGCAAAGGCAGGGAGGGAGAGATAGATAGATAGATTGATAGATAGATAGAGAGAGAGAGAGAGAGAGAGAGAAAGAGAGAGATCGATAGAGAGAGATAGGGAGATGGATATAAAGACAGACAAAAGAGATAGTTAGAGAGGGTATGAGGATCTCAATGATGACATTCATAAAGAGAGAAGGGATAAGGATTCTATATTGCACTCTTTAGGTAAACTCATAGTTAAGTGCGTTTGAATGATGTAAGGGCACCACTATAATTCACTAGAAAACTAGTGTGTGAAAAGGCTGCCCTTTGGTACATATGTAATGTGAAAAACGTTTTCCACTATCACGGGTAAGAAGGGGCAACAATGTGCCTTCCACAAAATCTAGAATTTTTGGGAGCTAGGTAGCATGCTTAAGTCCTACTTGGGTGTGTTCACCGCACTTATGGAAGAAGATGAAAGCTTCACTGAGGATAGAGGGATAAAACATTTCAAGTACCTAAAGAGCTTGCTAATGAGGACTTGCCTGATTATCTTCTTAGCGAGATGTTAAAAGAAAAGACCAGCGCAAAGAGAATAGGCCAAAAAAAAAAAGCTAGAGGGAATTCTGTGATTACATGGGTAAAGTTTACTTTGCAAACATGGAGTTCTTTTCATATGAACTGTACAATGCGTGGCATACAAATACTGCAACTTGCGCATGAACATTGCACGAGCTAGAGCTTATTGAGAGAGCAAGTAGGCGTCATGGGCAGGCAGCCCAGAAACCTTCTATTCAACAAGAATATTGGACACATAGCCCCCAACCACACGTGTGGCCACAATAATGACAAGCTAAAGGCGGCGCATGAAATTTCATCGTAGCCTTTCAATAGATTTAGCCTCAAACTACATGCATCTTAGTCACTTTATGGCTTGGGTTTCTAAGGATGCTAGTGGTAGATACGATTTTGCACCATTTCCGACAACCGTAGCTCCTGTTGGGTATGGTGCAACAAGAGCTAACAAACAGGGCCATGGATAAGGTTGCTTTTGACATAATATGCCCATTGATGAAAGTAGTAAAGGCGATGTTATGGGTTTTCTCCAAGCGTAAGTGGGGACCACTTTGGAATAAATGTTGATCACAAGTGTTGGTAGAATCATTTGAATTATACATAGTTTAAAACTTCTTTGTTGTTTTTATACCTCTCATAAAAACACATTCTGTACTTTCTAATCAACATTACCCACTCAACCTTGTATCTCTAAACAAGATGTATGATTAGCAATAGTTTTTGGCAGCGACACCAACCATTGTGCAAGAGTCATGTGATGTAGTGATTAAAGAAATCAGCCTAAAAGCCATTAGCTCAATGACGTTCACTATGATTTTAGTCTATGATTTTGACCTTGTCCGATTTAGAGACTAGAATTTACAAACCAAATTCATGTGCAGCCACAATATGTGGAATGCTTAGTGTAAAAAATGGAAATTGTGGTTCCCACCACAATGATTCTATGATTTTCCACAAGTTGTGCTTGCCATCTTTCAACTTGTGCACCAAAAAGAGCAGAAACAACATGACAATGCATTTCAAAGGACGCCTACCTGGTATAATCATGAATCTATTAGTTGATACTAGAGGTGTTGAATGATTTTTTTAGCCTTGCTTCTACTCAAAGTAAGGACCTGAACTACAAGTTAGCAAGTAGCATCGTAGTCTTTGGTAACAATTGTCTGGCACCCCTTCTTGATACCTGTGAAGAAAAAACTTGCATTCAAGGTTACACACAGTGATTCACATTGTAGTTCCTTACCCTTAGTAATCCTTTTCACATAGTTCAAGGTGATCCTTGGATTTGCAAGAACAATACTTTGAAGTGCTTTTAATGAAAGCACTCTAACTTAGAAAGGGTCAATGTTTCTTTACGACGATTTCAAGTAGAAAGTAGCAATCACCCCGAATGAAACTCCATGCCAGCTTTTTTGCGATGTAGATCAAGTACTTGTATATCAAGGTTGCATCGATACTTCTTGGCTAAGAAAACAAAAATGAGGGATGATAATAGGCATTACATGCTAAAAGAGATCAAAACTCTGTTGGTCGAGTTCTCATAAGTATTCTAAGAGCCTCCTGCTAGGCTCCCACCAGCACGGCACATGAGCCATTATATTCTCATGTAACCAAAAGAGAATATTTTGTTCAAACCCATGTATCACTTGAGTTTCATTGAAAGGTAAAATATTCAATGCCAAATCAAGGGATGCCTTATGAATAGGTGGATTAAGCCAAGTGGCTTGATGTATGGTGCATCAATCCTCTTTGTTTACTAAATGGACGGATGTTGATGTATGTGCATGGATTTGCATGTAATGAACAAGCTGATAGTAAGAAGAAGGCTTCCCTTACCACACATTAACAATTTTTTTGACAAAATCCTAGGAGAAGAAGTCCTTTCATCTTTGCATTTTTATTAAGAGTGGTTTGATGTTTGCATAACAAAAGATGATGTTCCGAAAGAATCCTTTTCAATGCACATCAAATACTATCAGGTCTAGGTTTTTGTACTTTGGGCTGACTAGCAAACCTATAACCTTCCAAGGAGAATGAAGTGAATGTTGGCCATGATACTCGGCAATTATTTCTTTGTTTACATGGTAATCATCCTACTCTTTTCTCTAAATAAATGGAAGAGCACATGAAAAATCTGTGCAAATTCCTCACAATGATCAAGGCATATAAGCTCTATGAAAACGTTAGCAAGTACATGCTTACAAAAGATGATATTGAATACATTGAACACGTAATCCACAAGGAAAGAATCCATGTCCAGCCATTAATAGTTTAAGACATGGGCAATTGGATGTTCCCATCAAGAATTGTAAAACATCTTTGGCCTTGCAAACTACTTTTGATGGTTTGTGCAAGGGTATTCAAGATTGTTGTATCTGCTAACCAAACTCACGCAAAAAAGACATACATTTAGAATGGAGATTTTACGTCAAGGATGTTTTTCTCAAAGTCAAAGATCTTTCATCCACAACTCTTTTCTTAGCTCAGTCTTATCCATCACTATCTTGGAAGGTGTGATGCCATGTGTTGGTATATGGACTTAGTGCAGTCCTCATGCGAAACATTCAAGTATTTTTTTTGCGAGCTTGGAGATCATCCCCACGCCGACACTATACATGACTAGTGATCAAAAGCTTCTCGCGGCAGATCGTGATTTCAAGATGTAGCATTGTCATGCAAAGAGCATGGAGGAAGGTGTGATGGTCGTGACCAGTCACAACTCTTTGGTGACTTTCAAAATGGAAATGAAAAATCAAAACAACAAGCGTATTAGAGTGAATACCCAAGCCAATCATTGTTCACTTGGGAATATTGGTCAAGATGTATGAACGTGGCAAATACATTAAGTTGACAACTTGTGGTAATTTCAGCAATCAACTAGGTTGATGTGTAATTGATGGCCATTGAGATAGCTATGGTAAAAACACAAACAACTTCGTAAGCATGATTTAAATGGTATAATACATGGATTCTTGGCACCAATAGTCTGAACAAGAACGAATTGGTGGAGTTTGGAAGATTTTTCTTCCTTGAAGAAAAAGTTCTTGTGCCAGACTAACGAAACATCTAAGGACAAATTATATACCATTTTCAGGACTTGCCAATTGTGGGTCATGTGGGACTTCAAATAAGTAGATATGTACTCTCGTACCAGTATTGGAGGCTAAGTTGGAGTTTCATGTCTATGTGTAACACATGGGACGGGACCCATGTCTTCAGAACATTGCAAGCAAAATACCCTACTAGACTCCTACAATAGCTTGCCATCCCTTGGACGCCATGGAAGTGTGTCAACATATACTTGATTTTTGGTTTCCTATACATGGCTTATGGCCATGATGCAATACAAGTGTTTTTGTTTTACCTTCTTACAAATATGACACATTTCATTCCTACAACCACTAATATGAATGTAAAGAAGAACAGTAGTATCTTCATTGAGGGTATCATGAATTAGTATAACTTCCCATCGAATAAATTCTCCAATGAAGATCGATATTTGTTAGTAAGGTTTGGTAAATGATGCTTAAGAACATTGCCAGTACATTGGAAATGTTGACAAAAATTCACCCTTAAACTAATGTTCAAATCTATCACATAAACTACACTTTCGAGGACATGGTGTGCATATACGTGGACCCTAGTAAACATGAATGGGACAGATTTGTAGCACCAAAATAGTTTGAAATAAACCATTGGTGAATGATTCCACTTAGTGCATACCATCCACATTGAAAAATAGTTTACATGCAGTGGTGTAGTCTTCTTAGGTGAAGGGTGGGAGTGAAAAAGGATCGGTTCCTTCTGCTCAGGCTATTGGTGAGTACACACACTCCTTGTTTTAAAAGGTAAAGGGTCATGTGAGAGGGGCTTTACAATGACTAAAGGCATGTAAAGAAAGAATCATCATGAACTTTTGTTTGACATCCACAACAAGGTGACGGTGAGCACTTTGAACCTTAGGGTAAGGTCACTTGGGGCGCAGAAAACTCTATCAAAGTGCATTGGATTATTTTAAAATCTCACACATCAGGATAGTGTCATGCCAATTGCTACTTCCGGCGAGTATGAAGATACCCGACGCTTCTCATGTGAGCATGTTTTCTCCATACAAGGCAAAAGGAACCATAAAGCCACCAGTATTATTCCTTGCTGCAGATGGCTACTATGAGGTCCATCGCCTACACAATACCAAGAGCATGCGCTTTGGTTGTGGATTCCTAGTAAACACCTTGTTCATTGAGCCACGTATGGACATGGACACAATGCATGGGAGTCCAAATCTTGATTGCCCATAGTGTTGGTCAGTGAGTATTTGAGCAAGCTAGCATCTGGCATAGATTAATGCATGATAAATCCAAAATAAATGAACAACATTCATGTTGGGTGGAATTCATGGAGAGTGACCATAGGGGTTTGGAGAAGCTCAACATGGTTGTTGCATAATCACTCTAGTCTAAGGGAGGTAGGCTGATAAGTTATAGCTGAATTCAAAGTATCGTGCACATGTTTTAGTCTAGCAAGTGATAAAAATTATCAATTGTCCTCATGATGTTGATCAATCACTATCCGGGACTTGTAACTTTTGTTCATGGATTGGGATAGTTCAGAAAACGTTTGGAGGAATGTAGATTGAGTGCCTGTTGGGCTCTCCCCTTCTCGCGGTCATGAGGGTTTGCTGGACCTAGCTGTCTCCGTGGCAAGGGGTGGTTGGCGGCCAGCACTTCTTTCGTATCAACCAGTGGGCTACCAATTGGGTGGACGATCGGTGACTGGTCACACTACATGCCGTCCATCGACTGCCCACCTGATGGCCGGCGATTAAGTAGGTTGCTTGATTGGCAACGAGGAGGCTATGAGGCCTGAAGGGTTGAGGCTTGTGGCCTCTTGCCCTCACCCTTACTCTTCCTTCTAATTCACAAGAGGAAGAAAGGACATTGGATAGCGCAAGAGCATGTGCAAGATGTGCGCAAAAGAAGTCAGCATAAAATCGTTTACCGTGAATCGCAACTTGAAAACTTCTGTGACTCATAATTGCCTAATGTTGTGTTTGTTCATGATTGACTACAAGTTTTGAGAAAGGAAGAAAACCTTAACATTGGTGGCAAAAGGGAGAGTGTAGCAATATACATCTAGAGGAAAGGATCTCAAATTCAGTCCACACATTGTCCACAAACAATGAGGAGGGAAGAAGAAAACATAATCATTTCCCGCGCCAAATTATACTCTTTTGATTGAGTGAAGGACTGTGAAGTTAGCATTCCATGGCTTATTTATGAAAACAACAATTATTATCAACATGTTTGACGTGGCTATTTGTATTTCATACAAGTATTGTGTACAAAAAAAGGGTCAAGATATCATAGAAATTTTGTGAAGATTACATGGTCAATTGAAAACATCAATGTGAAAGCAAATGAAGGGTTTCATAGCTGAATAATATTCGGAATATTTCTTTGATTGTTGGATATTTTTATGGTTTTGACTCCATTTTCAGCACTGAAGTCATTTCTTAAATTCATAAAATGAAGTTCAAATTTCACTAAAGGGGTTTTCCGCACTACCCCACTTTAGGGAAATCTTTCATGGACAACACATGTAAGGGACTATGGTTTTTCATTCTTCATAATCATACTTCATGTTTTCCTTAACCCCCCCATTCTAGGTTTCAAGCAAGGGGAGTGTCATCCTAAGCTTGTGACTAGGCACATGGTTCTTTATTTTTTATCAAAAAATCCACTATATGGAAGTTGAGTTTTGTTATTGACCTGCTAGCATAAAATGGTCACGTGTGATCATTGGTCACTTTGTCATGCTAATAATCTTGTTTAATTGTTAGACCCTCTCGTAAGTCTGTCTCACACTCATCCTCTCTCCTTGTCTTGCTTCCCTTCAAAGGCAAGGAGGGTATGGTGAGGTCGAGGCCTGCGGCCATCCACCTTAGCCCTTGATGCCTCACAACCTTGTAGCCACTGATAAAGGAACGAGCTTAACAATTGGCCATTTGTTGGCTAGCCAATGGCCATTTTGACTTCTTTACAACCGACAGGTAGCCACTTAGCCAATTGCTTGATGGCAGGTAGCAAGGAAAGGGGTAGATGCCATCCATCCCTCATTATGGCAAGGGTTTGTGTGTTTTTACCCCTTTCTTTTACAAAGAGGAAGGGCCAACTAGCACTCCCGCTATAATCCTCTCCACTTAGTTTGCACCGTCCATGTATCTGGCCAATATGTAGGAGGGTTAAAAGGTGAGGCTGAGAAGATAGGAAAAACATTCTATTTTGAGTCACATACTACACATGACCATGTTCTCTACACTTTCACCTAAGTTGTACCTTTTTAGTGATCATGGCTAGTGGCCTCCCAATTTTTGACTTGAGCGTTCATGCAACAACCATGTTGGGACTCTTCAACCTCCTCTAATCACTGTCCATGAATGACACTTAGTGAGTGTTGTGTTAAGTGACTGCCGTTTAAGTGCTACTTAAGGAAAACATATAAATCTTTGTGAGAAACCAACTCAATTTATCACTCTTTCACAAATTTTGGGGGGAGATAAAGTTTTAGGCGCATAAGAGTAATCTTGAGGCCATTTAGCCTAATGAACCAGCTACTCCTTAACGACCAAAGTGTATGCTTTTGGTGATAAAGAAAGAAAAGTACCTTGAATTGGTTTTCTACAACAAGGAATTGTGCTAGTGACTAACGCTTTATTCTCTTGCGTAAAGAGCCAAATCTTGTATATGAAAAACATCAGGCATCTTCGTAATCCGCAAAAGTAGAAACACGTTTGTGACTCTTATACGCAAAAATGAAAACTAGGGTGATCCACATCTTCACCAATGGAGGTGGAACAATTAAATGTCAACCATTATTCAACAACAATTGTGTAAAGTGCATGGAGTTGTTCATTGAGGTTTTCACCACAAAGTCCATAATTGCTAGGAAAACTTCCCAATGAAACATAGTGGGGTCCATGTCCATGCAAAATATACCCTTTAATGCGTGATTCATATGCTAATTGTTGTCTTTCGGTTTGAGTGTTGAACTTTTTTCAATGTTTGAAACTTGCTTTTAAAACACTCATGCATCATTTTGCCTCAAATTGCTAGCAAGTTTTGAACTCACTCAAAGAAAACATGAGAAAACGATGTGAATGATTTATGTGTAATAGTCGATCGACAAGTTTGATTAAAAATGAGTTGCAAAGCGATGCCATGGAACAACTAGAATGACTTGATAGTAGAAGCAAGCTATGGGAAGCCAATCATTAATTTAGATCTAATACATATGTGATGCCAAAAAAGTGTGTACATGTATATGTCCAAAACATGTTATAGTTGTAGCCAACTACAAAATCGTACAAAAAAGTTCAAACTACACTCAGTTAAAAAAAAACATTTGAAACATATACTTCTTTCTTATAAAAACATTTATCAAAAGAATGATTGGATCGGCTGCAAAGATATCTCTATAGACATAATGTATTAGAAAATTTTAGGAGAGTAAGTTTTTGTTTTTTCATAGGTATAGCATCAAAATCAATATGAAGAGAACATTTGGCAAGATATGACAAAAATCAATGTAGACTAGGACATACAAGACGAGTTCATGCAATCATTAAACTCTCTTTGTACTTTTGTATGGTGATTGAGTGGACTAAGCACATGCACTAGCCCCATGGAATATCTTCCCTCCTAAAAAGGGGGGTTTATGGTTAAATAAGACAAAAATCAATGTGTCTTAGGAAACATGAGACACGATAACTCTCGATGTGTGATTTTTGTTGTCTTTTGTATGGTGAAATACCTCACTTCCCACATGCACTAGCCCCACAATGATGTTTTGCATAAGAAGAGAAGATTATGTCCATAGAGGGATAAAAGTAAGATATTCTTGGAACACATGAGAAAAACAAGTACACTATGTTTACTTTTAGTGTAATTATAAATCATGACTAAGCGTCCTAGCCACAAACATCAGCCCAAAGCATTAAGTTCCCTCTTAAGAAGAGAATCACAAAGATATCGCTTTGATGAGATTACACCTAAGGTACACACTAAAAAAGTAGAGTTTGAAATGGCCACATTTAACCATACCTCAGGTGTACATATAACGCAAGGCCCTTGAGGCCATTACCGACACTCTTGCAACATCATGATTGAAGTAATAACTTTCCAATCTATTGACCCACAATGTGCAGAGGATCACCAAATCAAGCATGATTACTAGCTACATTGTTAAGTATTTAATGAGGCAAGACTTTCATATGAAAACCTCAACAAGGCGTTGTAGAGTGTGACCTAGAATCATATGCAACAATTTGGAGATGTACCAAAATCGTATGCAACAATTTGGAGATCTAACAAAAGGTGTGCAAGAGACGAATTAGCTGAATTGGAAGGAGAACATTCAACATGTCCACTAATCTCCACTTGTTTTGTGAGGTGAACTTGCCATAACACGACTTGAAGACAAGATCTTCAAGAAGTTGGCAAAGGACTGAGGTGTGTAAATACTACACTTTGAGTGGAAGTCCATGATGTGGGAGGTATTAGTGCTTCATGCAATTCTTGGTCACCACTTGGATACCCTATCTAGGTTTTTGTATCACAGTGTTGCGTCTCGTGCTGCTAGACAATATTTGTTTTGATTGAGTGATGCTCAGACTGACGTGGGCCCAAATGTTGGCAAATCATAAAATAAACTATGATGTTGTACAACATCAAAAATGGCCCGGAGGGCCTCATGTTTTCCATACGCCTTTACCCACAACAAGAGGGTATGGTTTGTGTAGAATTTCTCAAGGTGGCTTAATTTGTTGAGCAATTCATTGTTAGGAACAAAACTCTAGTGGAAATAGGTTCGTGCCATCATAGCCACATCATAGGAAGGGGAATTTGTCATCATTGCTTTGGGTGGTGTGACACCACTATTATTGGTGCTGATGTTTGGTCATCCCGTTACCTTAGCCTCAAAGTTAGTAAGCTTTTGGTTGCCATAGTAAACTACCTCAGTGACGGCATTGTTCGGCTCATGATCGTTAGAATTTCCAATGTTTTCATATTTGACAGATTTGCTATTCTCTGGAGCTTCAAAATGGTTAGTAGTTTGGTACAACTTAATGAGCGCCTTGCGTGTCTAGAGCAATTGACTGCAATTTTTGGCATGAGAGTGCCAATGATAATGATTTGTATTGATACTTTTGATGATGATGTCATACTTTTTTTTGGGTCCATGCTTGAGTTGTCCTCCTTGAGCTCTCCCTTTGTCATATGGGATTTGCCAACGTGCATGTAGACATGCTCACAGAGCACGTTTTTGCCTTTTGTACACATTTTGGTGTTATCAAGTTTAGTAAGGCTTGCCTATGGTAATACGGTGCCCTTGATTTTGTTTGTTGTGCTTACGGCAATAGCTCCCTAGATGTATAGACAACCAAGGTCGTGGGGGGAGGGCATAAGCATTTTGCCCTTGTTGATTGTGGAGAACGTTGCACTTTCTTTTATCGCATGTGCAAGTATGACTCTGAGTTCCTTGTGAGGGGTATCAAATCACTTTTAGGAGGTGTCACCTTCCAAATTTTCCTTCCACTCATTGCCTGTGAGGACAAGAAAACTTTACCATTTCCTGGGCTACCAGAATCAGCACAATGATGTGGAATAAAGCTTTGATCACATATCTCTGGTGATTAGCACATGCACGTTGTTTTGGAAATCAGTCTTCCTTGTGACTCACGACACTAGGTAGCGACTCGAATCCATGAGAGCAAAAAACTGCACTTGGAGAGTGTAACTAGAGGCTTGAGTAACGATCACAAAATTGGGAGGACAAGAGAAAGAGAAATCTTAACAAGACTCAGGAAATGATTTTTTCTTTATTTCCTATCTCTTGCATTTTTGTTGTCTTGTTTTCATATTTGAGGTACTTTTCACGTCCATTGATTCGCCTTCCATCTCCTTGCCTTATCTTTCTTAAGCCAACAATGTAGGGGAAGTCGGCAAAAATATTCAAGGAGCCACTATCCTTTGTAGGTGGCTCTCAAGCTGTGAGATTCTCTACACGTAGGAAAGAGTGTCACCCCAATGGTTGGTTGAAGGAAGGAAGAGGGAATTTTGAGATGGGGAGTAAAGTTTACGGTTTCTTGCTGGAAAATCCCCACCCAATGCAAGGAAAATACACCTAACTTTCTAGAGAGGAGGAGAGGCTGCGAGGAGCTAAAAAGAATAAAATCTTTAAGAAATCTCAATGGATTTAGAATGTAGTTTATAATTCTTGAAAAAAAAAATTGAAGGTGGTTACGTGTATGGAATTTTAATTGTATATGCACAATGGTTTTTTTGTCATATTCTTCTACTATAGCTTCTAGAGAATTTCATTTATGGCTTAGTTGTTGGAATTGTCACATACTTGTTCACGAGGGTTGTATGGCTCTTGTAATCACTTTGACAAGTCAGCTCTCCATCTCTTGCACGGAAGTAATTGTCAGAATTTACAGAATGGCACATGGAGCTTGTTGGAGGGGTTTTTCCTTTCTTATAATTCTTGTGGGCAATCTTCATCTAGAATAAGCATAGGGAGACTCTAAACATTTGAGTAACCAAAGGCACGTTTCTATTACTATGTCATCTCCTTGTTTTGGGTCCCAAATGAGGAAGAAATTACCTTTTATTAGGTCGTATGCACGAGTGTTTTCTAGCTCAGAAAGTTGAATTTCTTCATGAACAAACTTGGATTTTGTTGTTGACACGCCGATGCAAAATCATTGAGTTTTAGGCATGATCACAGATTTCACACCAATTTCTCTTACGCACACCTTTCTTTCCCTCGAGCTCTATTGCCCATTCTTGTTTTCTCTTGCGAGCAAGGAGGGCAAGCGAGGGTGAAGGAACAAGGCTAGAGGCCTTAACTCTTGAGGCCTCGGGGCCTCGTGGCCGACCAATTAGGTGATCAGTCTCTGACCGTTTAAGCAGTTAGTAGCAGTCTGGCTAGCAGCTAGCAAAGGGCGGGACAGTGGCCAACCTTGGTTGTGGCAAGGTCTTGTGTTCAACGTCCCCTTGTGACGTTGAGAAGGGGAGGGCTGCATTAGCCCTTGCACTACATTTTGTTTTTACATCCTTCCACCTGTAGATATGGCCCGACCAATGTGAAGCCATATCCTACGAGGTTTTTTTTTGTTTAATTTGATGTTGCAATCAATCTGAATTGGGATACCTTCATTAGGTGACCCTCATTTGGTGACCCTCATTCGGTGACCTATGTATTAGGTCATGGTCATTCGGTGAGTGAAAAGGTTGTGTACCACTTTATATATGGTTTTTTAGAGAATGTCTTGGTCACAGTCAAGTTTAGGTGGGAGGGATTCTCCACCTGGACCATCTTTAAAACCAAAAGAAGATAAAAAAGCACGCACTCGTGCACGTTTCTTACTGGGAGACGGGTTTCTCAGTCTTGATGATACCAGGCACAAATATGTTCGGGCGTTGGAAGAGTGGGATTGGCCGGCCTATTCCACAGAATATGCAACTTCTAGGATTGATCATGTGCCAACATTAGAAAGTGGGCCATGGTATCTCTACCGTAAGTCATGCCTCAATCCCGTGCAACGTGGGCTTCTGGTTGTTATCTGAACTCTGCGGCGTTGTCATTGGTTTTGTCGCTGGATGCTTGGGCGTGGCTTCTGACGGGGCTTCTGATGTTGTCGTTAAGATATTCCAGCATGATTTTTGTCGTTTCTTCCAATGAGGAATAGGTTGTCCGAGGTTTCCAGTGACTTTCCATTATCCATCTGATGTGGCACTTTCCGTCTGACCATCCCCGACAACTCTGGTTTCACGTCCATGCGAACGTCAAATGGTGTGTTTGGATGAGGTCGGTTTCGAGACTTCGTCGAGCTCTCTGCGGAATTTCCGCAGGCGGTACCGTATCATGCCGCAAGTTTCTGGCCTTTCACGGGGCGACAATGCTTGACAAAGCGTGATTGGTGTGGACATCAAGGGTTCAGCTGGGTTGCTCGCCATGAACATGTTTTCAGCAGTTTTGTATTTGATTCTGAGGTCGCCGAGCAGGTTTGTTCTTCAAGTCGATTGTCCCTTAAACCCCTTCAGAACCGTTCGATAACGATGTCGTTGACGACAGTAATGCTTCCCAGATACGAAATCGCAATACCCAGTCATACATTCTTATCAACTGATGACTTCGCCATCATACGACAAGTACTTCTGCTGTCTAACAGAAAACTCACGCATCGTCGATTATGGCCAGATGACGTCTCCCCTTTCCCGGAACACGTCCTCGATATTTGTCCGCCGACTACATGTCCGGGAGGAGACGAGATCACTCCTGCCGGACATGACCACCATGTTAATCAGTTGCCCAGACTTCCGCTCTTCACTGAAGTCCAACACTACCGCAAACAGAAGAAACAAAAATCGATGATGTGTCTCAAGGTATCATCAAATAGGCAACTGGTAGGAATTGAAGTACATATGACGAAGTTTCAGAAACCGTCATCAAGAAGTCGCTACAGAGGGCATTGTACTCGCGAAATCTTAGGAAGCGCAAATACCACAATCTATGTGAAGGATGAGGGATAAGTTGGCCACTACCAGAAGGAAAAAAAAACAAAAGGTGGAGAAAAATACGAAAAATTGAATGAGAAGGGCAAAGAGCAGCAATGAAATGGATTTCAGAAAAGTATTAAGAAGAAACAAGAATGACAGCGATTGTCCCATTTTCAGGGGGGGTGATTTCAAGGATTGGGTAGGGCTGAGGAAAGTACAAGGTAAAATTCAACATGAAACAAAAAGTTATATCATGAACAAGCAGGAGGATCATAGATATTCTTTTGAAACAAAAATTGATGTGTGCGATATCATGAAAATAATTGTATTTGGGGGGGGGGGGGAAGAATTGCATTCCAATGCACACATATGTAGGGAATGATATACATCAATGGGAAATTTAGTTAAGTGAAAGAATGAATGAATATCAATTACCATGAAACATTAACGTATGAAAATGAAATAATTAGTACAAATACATGTAAAATGAACTCTGCATTTGTAGCATTAACTATAAAAAAGTTGAAAAAAGTGATCATTGAATATTTATTTTTTAGAGTGGCTTCAAACAAGACTTTACTTAATCAAAAAATGCGCGAAGCCAAATAAATTTTAAGGATTAAATCATAAAAATAAACAGTAACGTACCAAACTGTCCAAAAATGTATTGAGGATAAAGCATGCTTCACTACCATATCGATTTCCTAGAGGGTTCAAAACAAACTATCCTTGAATGATTATTCTTCCAAAAAATAGGGAAACCAGGTTCTCTATTAAACATTGTGATTTTCAATAACTTCTCTACTTCAATGAAAATTCCAAAAAGTCCATCTTAACAACTGGAATCGATGAGAACATGTTTTCAGCAAACCACAAATAAAAAGCAAATGAATGCAAATATGAAGCATTTCTCCATATTCCATGTATAGATCATGATTTAGATTGATCAGTTTTAGACTTGGTTCATATAGAAATTCAAAAATTATTCTTTTTTTTGAGCCAAGAGACTTGGATGACTTTAGAAAGTCACATTCCATTTCTCCAAATAAAAACCTAAAACACGTTAAAAACAATTGCAGCTATCTATCATGAGATATGTGTAATTGTATTCATTGTCAAAAAATAGCTCATGTTGTTTGGTTTTTAATAATTCAAACAAGTTATCACTTTATAAAATTATGAAGTTAAAGGTCTATCATACAATTGAAATGATCTTTGTCAAACAAATTCAATTAATTAAAAATTTCTAATAAAGTGTAATATATCTAAGATCTCTAATTATGTGAACAGTTGATTCCTAATATAGCACAACTAAGTGTCGAATTGAATGGAAAAATCAACTGAGTTTTGGGTTAACCCTCCTTTGTTATACAATGCATACATCTTACATGAAACATTTTACAAGGTTAATAGTTTTATCATTGATACTCATAAAGGTTTGAATAAGAAAATCTTCATACATTGGTTCCTAACGTAAATCAATATGTACCTAAACTGAAATGGAGTGATAAGACATTTCCATTTTAACAAAGGAAGATATCATATAAATTATTCTTCACTTCTTTAACTAAACCCATGTATTTGAATTTGAAAGATAAAATCCCCTATGTACAAATAATTTCAAGAGATGTAGCTTCTTTCCTTGTGAACAGGGCATAGATAGTAGATTTTTTACACGTCTAGCTTTCATCGACTTCAACTTGCATCAATTAACCTTGGTAGAAATGTATAATGTGGAAGAAGTAGGGCTTGTGGATTTTTCACCTTTTCTATGAAGGGTGGAAATAAGTAAAAAAGAGAAGCGTAAGTGTGCTCTTTGATTTAAAGACCGTGGCAAATCATTCCTCTTTTGTTGAATAAGGGAATGTATAGTCAAAGGAGACATGTATTATACATGTAGAAGTGAAGGTCATGTCTGGTCCGCGTATTTCATTTTCTTACCACTATTGAACATTAGACGTTATAAGGAATACATTTCTAAAATCAAACACCTATGGTTCCTTGAACACAAGTGAACAGGTATAAACCAGTTTTGCATTTTTTGTGCCATCATAAGGTCAAGGAATATTTTAAGTATGCCTATTTTATTGCACATTCCCAAACGTAGAGTTTAGACACAACATAATATTTTCTCCTTGATCCTAAAAGCATATGGAATAAGGTCAGTTTCCATATTTCAAAGAAATGTTGTCAAATCGTTCTACACATTGCATATTGTGTGAACCCCTTGTGGTTCATGAACGTGTATTCTGTTTAACACTGTATACCGATGAAAAATAATTTAAATTATACCTTGCAAAAACTCCAAAGTCACAATATTTCAATAGAATGATTCATATTTCTGGAAAATGCACAATTGAATGCAAAACATTAAGTTATTAGCCTGTTTAAGTCCTTTTAAGCCGAAATTCTGTCGAGTGTTATGTCGGTCAAAATGTTTCTCTTTATGAAGAGTTTGATTCCTCACAGTCACAAAAATAAGAGTCAAACACACACACACACACACACACACACACACACACACACACACACACACAGAGAGAGAGAGAGGGCAGAGACACACACACAGAGAGAGAGAGAGGGCAGAGACACACACACAGAGAGAGAGAGAGGGCAGAGACACACACACAGAGAGAGAGAGAGGGCAGAGACACACACACAGAGAGAGAGAGAGGGCAGAGACACACACACAGAGAGAGAGAGAGGGAGAGAGAGAGAGAGAAAGACACACACACACACACACACACACACACACACAGAGAGAGAGAGAGAGAGAGAGAGAGAGAGAGAGAGAGAGATAGAGGGAGAGAGGTAGAGAGAGATATGTAGAAGGAGAGACATAAAAAGAAGGAGCAAGGGGAAGGAAAGGGGAAGAGAAAGATAAGATATTAACAAAGTTTGGATTTATTAAAGAAATGAAGAGAGAAGAAGACGTAAAAGTAAGATTGGAGGAGAAGGGGATGAAAAGGGGATTGCAATACATGAATACGGTGAGAAGAGAGAGGCAGCAAAGGGAGAGGAGAGAAAGGAAGAGAGATAGATACATAGAGAGAGGGAGACATAGAGACAGCGTGAGAGAGACACACACAGAGAGAGAGTGAGAGAGAGAGAGGGGGGAGAGAGAGAGAGACTGAGTGAAAGAGACATAGAGATAGAGAGAGGGAGAGAGAGGGAGAGATAGAGAGAGAGAGAGATAAAGAGAGAGGGAGAGTGAGAGAGAGAGAGAGAAAGATAGAGACACAGAGAGAGAGGGAGATGGAAAGAGAGAGAGAGAGAGAGAGAGAGAGAGAGAGAGAGAGAGAGAGGGAAAAAGAGAGAAATGGAGAGAGAGAGAGAGATGGAGAGAGAGAGAGAGAGAGAGAGAGAGAGAGAGAGAATGGATTTTACATGTTTCATGTTTTCATGGCTATTCTTGAATCTAAATAAACATTCAAATATTTTCTTTCACACATTCATCCATGCAAATTGTGCATTCCTTCATGTTTTAAATGTCAAACTAGAATAAAAATACTAGGAAAGATTACTTTGAAAGCTTCATAATTTCAGCAGAAATGGCTCGGTCTTCTTGTTTTATTCGTTCTTCTTAACCCTCCGACCGACCGATTCTTGCATCGAGCTTTCCCTGGCCGACAGCCGCGACAAAAAATCGTCAACGACGAACGACTGTTACTTGCGCCAGGCCGGCTCGGAAGCCCGGCACCTTTGCTTCGCCACCGATGGGACCTGACATGACAGGAAGCCGGCCATTGCGACAAAAGGGGTGCAGGGATGGCGTCTTTCTGCGACAAAACGGAGTTTCCGACCGTCATCGACGCCATGACGACAGTGGGCACATGCATGCCCCTCTCCATGTTTGTCGTGTGTGGATGTCCCTCCTGACTCTCACTGTCACATGTGGCTCTGTGCCACCGTCCATTCCACGTGGAGTGGTAGCGACGATAAACATAATAATCTATCTATCTATCCATGAAGACCTGCAATCACCGGTCGGATACAAACATCCCTCCTGCATTCAATCCATCCGTAAGTATGCATGTCCAATCTTCAAAGCCAATGTCGAGCTCTGACGGGATCCAAAGGAGGTGTCCAGGTAGTCTACAGTGAGACAATCAACAAATAGCATGGTCAAAGAATATTCAGCAAAATGACGAGGAAGCCTATCGATCTCTTGTCTCGTCTCCATTTGCGGCTACCATTTGTCCTTTTCAAGAACCACCAACTGAATATTTCACTATCCTGCTCAAAGTTGATCTGGATGCAATTGAAAGACCGATTCACGTATTATGATGAACAAGTCAAAAACACATCAAAATGTCTGGGTCAAATCGAAAGTGCATCACTAGTACCACTTAATCAAATTTCTTGTATCTTATTCTGCTGACACAAAAAACAAAAGTTTTATTCAATCAAACGTTGTTAGCTATTTTTCTTCTTCTGCGTTTTAAGATTGATTCAAATCTTTGAAGACAAATAGGAGTGATTGTGAGAAAATAACTGACCTTGTAACCGAACATAATGCACCACTTTTTCCCTCATCAATACAAGCCTTCTAGAGAGAGACAAAACTGGTGTCACACTATACAGCAATGTTGCATTGATGTTCCACAATAACATCTGAACTGAATGACCACGTACACATGGACCTCCACGATTACCAAACGACATAGTTAACTCATTCTCCTTGTTTTATCTCAAACACATTAGAAGAGCACGGATCTACGAAAACAAAACTCCTAAGATAGGAGAAAAGTGTAGGTGGGTTCTTTGTGAGTAACCTACTCAAAACATTTCTATGACCCCCTCTTTATCTCAAGAACCATAGAGTTTATCTGTCCAAGGCCTTCTTTTCTATGCCACCTTTGTCTTGATAACTCAAGGTCATAATGCAACCACTAGTTTAAAAGACACACACACACACACACACACACACACACACACACACACACACACACACACACACACACATATTTCTCAACATTTCTTGTCTGTGTTGACTAGAATGGCTACATATTGAACTTAACTTCATACTATCATGAACATCCTCACCTAAACCCAAAAACATCTTATGGAATACAAATGTTCTATTTGGAAATATGTTTTTCAAAATAATTCACCCCATCCTCACATTATTTCCCAATGTGACATATTTGAACATAGAGAAACCTTCAAAATCACAAGATAATAATATTTCACTCAGAGTTAATCACCTCAATCTTATAGATAAATCTTAACTAACATGTGCTCTATCTAAAAGTCAAATACAACAAATTGGAATGAAGCAAAAACATCCAAAAATTCTATCAACAAATACTACTATCAAATTCCTCAAGATACACTAATGCTTGGTTCTAAATAAAGCAATATAAATATCAGCAATTCTAACTTGTAAGGACTAAATGGAAATTCGAACAAAGCTATTCATACACATAAAATCTAATGAGATGTATTACGGAAAAATAGTTTGAAATAATACAATAAAAATAATTGTTCCTTAAATAAATATTAAAAAAATATAATATCAAAAAACATTTCACGTATTTTTGTAGCAACACTGGCTGTTTTACGACTGACTGCAGTACCAAAACGTAGGCCCTCAGAATAGTCATCTCAGGAGAGTGAGCAAAAGGTCGCCTCAGCCATTTTGGCTGAGACGAACCGCGCCACAAATGGACGTAGTCGTCATAGGGCATATTTGTAAACATGCAACCTAATCCTACTTCTTCCACGTAGCATTGCCACGCTGGAAACAAGACCCTAGCGTCATTATAGGAGTGGAGGAGTGACGTGATGGATTTCCCATTGCGACACTCCTTTCGCCTCGAATCCGACCAAGGACTATTTTCTAGGCTAGAGTAATACCAGACTCTAACCCATTATATTTTCCCGGGCTTTTGGCTCCTCGAAAATTGAGCCTCGAGTAACCGAAGCACCCAATAATCATTTAACGACCATTTTTAGCCCTAAAAATGGTCTGTACAATACATTCCTCCCCTTTTGCTTCGAACTGTCCTGGTTCGTCTTTGCTTACGGAGGTTTGATCATCGCGTACTTTATGATGCAAACCATGCAACAAGAAGTGCAAAAAAGATCACACGTGTGAACTCTTGTCATCCGCAACATGGTTGCGTCAAGTTCACGTACAATCAACCACACACTTGTGGTTTTTTGTCACTATGGTCATTGGCGTTCACCATCCACTGTTGATCGTGTGATCCTTGGCTCTTACCAAGATGAAACACGTACAAACCTTGTGCATTCTCTATATCTATATCTATATCTATATCTATATCTATATCTATATCTATATCTATATCTATATCTATATCTATATCTATATCTATATCTATATCTATATCTATATCTATATCTATATCTATAT
>SZWC01008033.1:20075-38851 GCA_023375785.1 Penium margaritaceum
GAGACAGCTCCTAGCACTGCTGTCGCTAGCGTGGCAGTACAAGCCAGCTAGCTAACTCACTAGCACACACAGGTGGAGGTGAGAACAGCAAGGGGTTGGCTAGGGACACAAACACAAGTGTCAGAAGCTGCAAATGTTGAAATATGCAGAGAGAGATGACGACTGAGGTCTGGCCAACCTAAATAGTGCCACGGACCTAGTGGATGCACACACACACACACGGCGCACAACGGCGCTAGTTTTCTAGCAGGACAAAACAGTGGCAAAAACACAGTTTTGGTCACAATTCCCTGCAGATACGTTAGAACGACGAGCCGTTTGAACCAGAACGGCCACGTCGAAAAGTTCTACATCCTGATAGGTTGCACGCCTACGTGCTCTGACATAGCATGAGTCTACAAAATACGGAAGTCTTTTGGGCGCCCGTCGCCACCGGCTGCCAGCCTGCTGCCGCCGTCGCCAGTCTCAGGGATCTGCACGTGAATGGACATGAGCCAAGGGGTCACCGTAAGCTGTGTACGACATACAAAACAACATCGTCGTCGTTGTCGTCGTCGTCGTCGGCGTCGTCGTCGTCGTCGTCGTCGTCGTCGTCGTTGTCATCGTCGTCGTCGTCGTCGTCATCGTCATCATCATCATCATCATCATCATCATTGTCGTCGTCATAAAAAAAAAACCAGCTACTGAAGAAACAAGGACAAGAGCAACAGTAGTAGCAGCAAAAACAGTAGCAGAAGCAACAGCAGCAGCAACACTAGGAGTAGCAACAACAGCAGCAGGAGGGCATCAAAGGTGATATCGGCACAAGTCAACCCAACCCTTGTCCCTCAATGGGACGAAGCATGTGCACCGTTCTTTCATGCTTGATTGCTCAATTTCACAATCACACATCCTAAACCGGTCCTAAAGCTTTGCAGTGGTTCTGTGGCTTGAAAAGCATCAATTTTGCCCCAACGATATCCAAGCCCTACTCTTCTTTGATCTACTCCCAAGTCATCGATGTTATTCATGAACGACAGCTTCCTAGCACTGCTGTCGCTGGCGTAGCAGTACAAGCTGGCCAACTAACTCACTAGCACACAGAGGTGGAGGTGAGAACAGCAAGGGATGGGTTAGGGACACAAACACAAGTGTCATAAACTGCAAACGTTGAAATGAGCTGAGAGAAATGGCAACTGAGGTCTGGGCAACCTGAATAGCGTCACAGTCCTAGTGCACACACACACACGGCGCACAAGGGCGCTTTTTTCTAGTAGGACAAAACAGTGGCAAAAACACAGTATTGGCCATAATTCCCTGCAGACACGTCAGAACGACGAGCCGTTTGAACCAGAACGGTCGCACTGACAAGATCTACATCCTGATAGGCCGCACACCTACGTGCTGTGACACAAAACGAAGCTAGAAAATACGGAAGACTTCTGGGCGTCCGTCGCAGCCGGTCGCCAGCCTTCTGCCACCGTCGCCAGTCTCAGGGATCTGCACGTGAATGGACATGAGCCGAGGGGTCACCGTAAGCTGTGTACCACACACACAACAACACTCCCCCATGACCGAAGGGCGAAACACGTCCATGCACATGCAGACACTGACGCTGTATAGAGCAAAACACGCAGAGCTACTGCAGGCAGCAAGCACAGCACATGCAAGGTGGCACATGAGGAATCAACCTGCAACAGGGATGGGGCAGAGTCCAACGGAACGAGTGGCCGCATGAAACTTCGAACGACCCAGAGCCTTGGTCAGGAAATCCGCGCACTGCCTGTCAGTGCTCACGTGGATGACTCGGATCTCACCACGATCAACCAGATCACGCACAAAGTGGTGCTCGACATTGATGTGCTTTGTGCGTGCATGGAACACACCTGAGTTCTTGGCGATGGCCTCCGCGCNGGAGGGCGAAACACGTCCATGCACATGCAGACACTGACGCTGTACAGAGCAAAACACGCACAGCTGCTGCATGCAGCAAGCACAGCACATGCAAGGTGGCACATGAGGAATCAACCTGCAACAGGGATGGGGCAGAGTCCAACGGAACGAGTGGCCGCATGAAACTTCGAACGACCCAGAGCCTTGGTCAGGAAATCCGCGCACTGCCTGTCAGTGCTCACGTGGATGACTCGGATCTCACCACGATCAACCAGATCACGCACAAAGTGGTGCTCGACATTGATGTGCTTTGTGCGTGCATGGAACCCACCTGAGTTCTTGGCGATGGCCTACGCGCTCATGTTGTCACAATGGAGGACCACGGGGGGAATGGAGTGACGTAGTTCGCGCAATAGACGGATGAGCGAGACACATTCCGCTGCACCTGCGCCTAGGGTAACTTACTCTACCTCAGCAATGCTGTGTGCGATGGAGCCATGCTTCCCACTTCGCCAGGACACTGCAGTTCCTCCAATGAGAAAGATGTAGCCAGTGCGGCTCTTGCCATCTGGACTCCACGCCCAGTCACTGTCTGTGTACCCATCGAGCACAACTGACACCTGCTCGCGAAAGCACAGACCAAAGCGTGCGGTGGACAGGATGTAGCGCACACACCGGACTGCGGCCTCTTGTGTTCCCTGGCGTGGAGCCTGCAAGAAGTGGGCGAGCAGGTTGACAGTGAAGGCAATGTCGGGCCGCATCGTGGTGGCCAAGTACATGAGCGAGCCAATGACTCGCAGGTACAGGGTCACATCGACTGGGTCCCCCAGGTCAGCTGGGTCATTCACCTTCAGGGCGGTTTGCCCCTTAGGGGTCATGGGCGTGGAGGCCGTGCGAACAGCTGTAAGGAGGTCCGCAAAGCGCTCCCCCACAGTCTTTGCGTAGCGTCCCTTATGGACACGGAGTGTGCGGTGGACACGGTCACGTACGATCTCCATCCCCAAAAAGACAGTGGCCTCATAAAGGTCTTTCATCTTGTAGACCGAGGTGAGAATGGCCTTGGCAGCATTCACTCCTCCCAGGTCGGGCGAGGCAATCAGAAGATCGTCCACGTAGACAAGGATGGCAGCGAGCGGTGCTGGGGACTATGCGAGAAACAAAGATGGGTCAGCATTGCTCTGAACGTACCCAGCTCGTCTTAGCGTGCTGGTGATCTCTTGATTCCAGTAGCGAGATGACTGTTTCACGCCGTACAAGGCCTTCCGCAGTCGGTACACACGACCGGTACCATCCTCGAAGCCGGGAGGCTGGACCATGTAGATCTCCTCCTCAAGGTCCCCATTCAGGAACGCGTTGTTGACATCCATCTGATTGAGTTCCCAGTCGTGCTGTGCCACCTGGCTCAGCTGAGTGAGCCTGGTCGTCATTCGACCAACAGGAGTAAAGGTCTTGGTGTAGTCCACGCAAGGGACCTGAGAGAAGCCTTTTGCTGTCAGGCGCGCTTTGTAGCGTTCCACAGTGTCGTCTGGTTTTAGCTTCTTGCGAAGAACCCACTTGGCCTTGATAGCCTTGCGGTTCTTCGGCAAGTCCACCAGCTCAAAGACGCCATGCTCTTGGATGGCATCGAGCTCAGTCTGGCAAGCAGCGCGCCACTGCTCAGCGACTGGGGCTGACAAGGCCTCTGGTAGGCTGGTGGGATCGGGAGATAGCACTGGCGCACTACGTGTAGCCAGGGCATACGCCGCAGAGAGAGGGTCAACCGTTACCATGGACTCAGCGGCGTCACGAGCAAGACCATGCTCATGAGCAAGTAGTGCCATAATAGTGGCACAACCAGGGTGAACTTCAGCAAGACCGTGAGCACTGAGGCCAAGGGCCTTTGTGCCCCAGCCACCGCTGACGATGCTACGAGTGGGACGAGGGTGGAGACGTTCGCCGGGTGCCCGTGTGTAGGGGTCCGACGGGGCAGGAGCAGTGGGCGCTACTGACTCACACGCCGGTGTGGACTGTATTGCAGGTGCGCCACCCGAGGCTGGTGTGGTCTCAATAGCTGGGGGCGGGCCCACGGCAGACGCAAGCGTGTCCGCGGCCGGAGGGTCAGTCTGAGCCTCAGATGCGGACGGCTAAGAGCCAGGCACGGATGCGGATGCAGGGTCAGTCTGAGCCTCAGATGTGGAAGCAGGCACAGGCGCAGAAAGAGCCTCAGATGTGGAGGCAGACTCGGACGCGGACTCAGACACGGGCGAGAGCGGAGAGTCGGGGGCAGAGGAGCGAGCCACAAACGAGGCGAGGTTGTGGGTGCCGATGGGCACAACCTCTGGGGACAGCCCCGGGGTTGCCGGCGACGGAGTGAATGCACGGGACGGGGGCACTGGGCCAACCGTGCTAGGAGCCTCCCCCACACTACGGGGTTCGGAACACCCAGGGGTATGAGCAGCACGCATAACATGGATGCGAGCAAGGTCGCGGAAGGTGAGATGCTCAAAGAAGAGAGCGTCACGAGACTCCACGATGCGGCGGCGCTCAGGGTCCCAAAACCGCTAGGCCTTCGACCGTGGGGTGACACCAACAAAGGCATAGATGCGACCACGTGGGGAGAGCTTGCTCCCCTACTGCTCTGGTGTGAACCAGACGCAGGCAAGGGCGCCCCAGACGCGAGCCAGGCGGAGGTCCACGCGACGCCCGTACCACAGCTCGTAGGGCGTGCGGTGACCTGGGAGGGGGCCGTGGGGAATGCGGTTCCAGACCCAGGTCATGTACGCCATGCCCTCGAAGGCAAAGGCCTCGGGCATGGCACTGTCTGCGTGCATGGCGCGGACTGCATCCTCCATGGTGCGGTTCCAGTGCTCGGAGACATCGTTTTGCTGGGGGGTGGCGGGGGCGGAGAGGTTGTGGAAGACGCCAAGCTCGGTGAAGGAGCGGGCCATGTCACCGAGGTACTCGCCGCCGCGGTCCGAGCGAAAGGTCTGAAGGCGGTGGGGAGACTGGCGTTCGGCCATGACCAGCCAAATGCGAACGGCAACAGCGGCATCGCTCTTCTGTCGCAGACTGTAGACCTAGCGCATGCGCGTGAAGTCATCAGTCAACGTCAAGATGTAGCGACCGCGGTCCTCCTCAAACTCGATAGCGAGCGGACCCATGAGGTCGGAGTGGACGAGCTCCAAGGGCCGACGGGCCCTGGAGACAGACGTAGGATAGGTGGACCGATGCATTTTGCCTTCAGCACAGGCCAGGCAGTCGGTCATGGGCGGCGCCTTGAAGGACGCCGCATCAAGACCGAGAGCGGGCTAAGTACAGACCAGTCTATTGACTGCCCCCAGATGCACATGAAAGAGACGTCGATGCAGGAGACGGTGATGCTCGGGGGACAGAGCACCAGAGACAAAAACACTGGCAGTGGGAGACGGAGGCAATGGGGGTGCACTCGCACAGGAGCCAGAGATGTGATATAGATCATCGACGACCGTCCCACTAAGAACGGTCTCCTCCGTGTCACGTACAAAGATGCGAGCATCGGCAGCTGTGTGCGTGACACCCAGGCCCATCTTGGTACAAGCACGGACAGACAGCAGACTGAGTTCTAGATCAGGGACAAAGAGGACGTCGGAGATGTATACGGGACCAGCGGGCCCGGTGAACTGCACAACCCCAACACCCTGGACAAGGACCTCATGGCCAGTTGCAGTGCGAACAGAGCGAACGGTGCCAACAGGGTGTTAGATGACGAAGGCGTCACGGTGACACGTCATGTGGTGGGTGGCGCCAGAGTCAACGACCCAGGTGGCGTGGGTGACACGCGTACAAGAGGCAACGTGGCACTCAGCGACGGAACAAGGCGCGGCTGCAGGATGCTTAGCGGCGGGCATGACAAGGCGACCAGCAGAGCGCACATGAGAGTCGTACAGCCAAGACACATCATCGGGTCAGTCACGTGCACACGGCTAGGCGTGGGGACTACCACAGGCATCATCACGCAACGACACAAACAGTTCACAGGCAGTAGGACCCCTCGACTCAGTCAACTCACTTGCACCTCCCTGAGATGAGCGCAAGACGAGAAGCTGGTGCAGCTTGGAGATCGTCCTGTCGCGTTCTGCGAGCGCCAAGACGTGGGGGTCCGTGGGGGAGCCTGCTGCGGCGGCGGACTCCTCCGGGATGACTGCGGTAGTGGCAGCCGAGCGAGCGGTTGCTCCGGACGTCTGCCGTATGCGCGCCTCGTGCGCCTGCTGTAGTCCACGGGTGAACTTGGCCCAGTCCAACGGGCGGCCTGTCAGACGAGTGCAGTCGGGATAGCGGTGGTCACCTTCGCAGTTGAAGCACACAAGTTGGTGGCCCATTGTGCTTCCGGATCCGCTGCTGCCACTGCTGCTGTTGTTGCCGCCGCCGCTGCTACTACTGCTGTTGTGATTGACACTGCTGGTGCTGGTGGCACTGCTGGTCCCGACACTGGACCCACCACCTGATGATTTGCGACCCTTCTTTCGCTCAGCTGGGGCTGCTGTAGCTGTAGACAGCGGGGAAGGGGATGCGGCGGCAACTGTAGCGGAAGCTGTGCTACGGCGAGTGCGGTCCGCGGCGTCCACGCCGGCGACCTCCAGGAAGGGAATGGTGGCCCAGCGCAGCAAGGTCCCGTCACTCGCCATGTTGCGAAGCAGAATCTGGTCAAAGTTGCTGAAGACGCGGGCGTAGTCGGGATGTATGCCGTAGAGGATGATCTGGAGTGCGGAGTACTACGCGGGGGCATCATCTCCCAGCTCCTCGTACAGCTGGATCGCCCGACGCCAGTAGTCAGCTGCAGACTCCTGAGCAGTCTGGCCGAAGGAGTTGAAGTCGGCGAGGCGCTGGGACGTCAGGGCCAGGGTGGCACCCTAAAAAAGAGTGACTGCCAGTGCCCACGCCTCGCGAGGGTTAGCTCCTGAGCCGGTCAGCGGATCGCCAAGGAATCAACTGAAGTCCTTGGTGAAGTCTGGGGCCGCCTTCATCAGACCGGAGGCGGCTCGGACCGCCATCTGCGTCTGGGCGGGATCAGACGCCTGGTAGGGGGTGAGGTAGTAGGCGAGGACTCCCTCGCTCATAGCCCACATACAAAAGTGCGGCTCCCAAGACTTGTAGTCATTCCCAGCTCAGAAGACGGGCAGGTCCGACTCAAACCACTTGGGGGGCTTGACCGTCGGCAGAGTGACTGGCCGAGTCACTGCGGGACCGAGCATGGAGGAGGAAATCCCCTTGCCCAGGCGGGCCCTCAAAGCCAGTTCCTCAAAGCTGAGAGGGCGGCGAGATGAGCTCAAGCCGGCGTTGACACTGGAGCTCGTACCCTGGAGGGCGGCATTGGCCTCGCGTGCTCTGCGGCGTGCCTCCAGGTGGATGAGACGTGCACGCAGCATCTCCTCCTCACCCTCCTCGCCAGAGTCGGAGGGGGTCTCCGCAACCTCGTCTGCGTTGTCGTCGTGAGCAAGATGGTTTTTTATTGCATCGGAGAACGGCTGCTGCTGCTGCTGCTGGAACTGCTCCTGCTGTGGCAGTAAGCCCCTGATCAGGTCCTGCAGCTCGGCAACCTGCTTCGTCAAGGTGTTGCGGCTCTCCGCCTGTAAGTCAGCCAGTGCGCGTACTTGGCGTGACAACGTTGTTTGGCTCGGCGGTCGCTGCAACTCCTGTTGCAACGGTGGTTGCTGCTGTTGTGGCGGTGGCTGCTGCTATCGCTGCTGTTGTTGCTGTTGCTGCTGCAGTCGCTGCTACTGCTGTAGTGGTTGCTGCTGCTGCTGATGCTGTTGCTGCTGCTACCACTGTGGTGATGATGGCGGTGGCCGCCGTTGACCGTTGACGTTGCTGCCCTCGACAGCTGCGTCGGCAGCTGTGCAGGAGGAGGTTGGCTTCGGCATGGCGGCCGGTTCCCTCCCTGTTTTTCCCCTCTGCGGAACACCTCCGCGGAACGTCTCTGCGGAACCTCCCCTCCGCAGAACTCCTCTGCGGATCGTTCTCCACGGATCCCTTCCGTGGTAGACCTCACAGCGGAAGGTCAACGCGGATTACTGCGGATACCGCGGATTACCGCGGATTACCGTGGATTACCATGGCTCACCGCCGATTACCGCCGATTACCGCGGGCAGGTCGCGATTGCGGTGGCACGAAATGCGGTCAAGGTGTTGCACACGGCCGCTGCGGTCACGCCAGTGTAGAACACGGCGGGATGCCACGAGCTGCTGGGGCTCCGCGGTCAGCACGTTCCATACCCGCCGCGGAGTGATCGCGCTCTGGAAGCGGAGGGTGTGCCGCGGACTTGCGACCGCGGAGCAGCGACAAGCAGCGCCGTTGTGTTCCGGAACGGCTACGGAGGTGTTGCAGTGGAGCTGCACAGATCCGCGGAACATCGCGGATCTGCAGTGGCAACGTCATCGCGAGGTGACAAATTCGGAACGCCGAGTACCCCCGTGGCACCGGACGCACGTTCTGATGCGACCGCGCAGCTGCGTCCACCGCAGAGGCTTTGTCACCGCGAAGCACCGCGGATTGTGCGCGGAACGACCGCGGAACGACTGCGGACTTATAAAAACAACGGTCGGAGTGGTGGTGGGCCCTCCCAGGACCTCCCACCGAGACCGTGGGCACTGCTGCTGCTGCTACTCAAGGCAACGACTGTGGTTCCTCACGGATTCTGCGGCTGCTGTGTCTCTCCTACGCAGCTGTGCGAGCACTGGCTTGCTGCTCTGATACCATGAAAGACAGCTTCCTAGCACTGCTGTTGCTGGCGTAGCAGTACAAGCCGGCCAGCTAACTCACTAGCACACACAGGTGGAGGTGAGAACAGCAAGGGATGGGCTAGGGATACAAACACAAGTGTCATAAGCTGCAAGCGTTGAAATGAGCTGAGAGAAATGGCAACTGAGGTCTGGGCAACTTAAACAGCGTCACGATCCTAGTGCACACACACACACACACACACACACACACACACACACACACACACACACGGCGCACAAGGGCGCTATTTTCTAGCAGGACAAAACAGTGGCAAACACACAGTTTTGGCCATGATTCCCTGCAGACACGTCAGAACGACAAGCCGTTTGAACCAGAACGGTTGCACTGACAAGATCTACGTCTTGATAGGCTGCATGCCTATGTGCTGTGACACAGCACAAAGCTAGAAAATACGGAAGACTTTTGGACGTCCGTCGCCGCAGGCCGCCAGCCTTCTGCCACTGTTGCCAGTCTCAGGGATCTGCACGTGAATGGACATGAGCCAAGGGGTCACCGTAAGCTGTGTACGACACACAAAACAACTCATCATCATCATCATCATCATCATCATCATTGTCGCCGTCATCATAAAAAATAGCAGCAACTGCAGCAACAAGGACAACAACAACAGTAGTAGCAGCAACAACAGGAGCAGAAGCAACAGCAGTAGCAACACTAGGAGTAGCAACAACAGCAGCAGGAGAGCACCAAAGGTGATATCGGCACAAGTCAACTCAACCCTTGTCCCTCAATGGGACAAAGCATGTGCACCGTTCTTCCATGCTTGATTGCTCAATTTCACAAGCACACATCCTAAACCGGTCCTCAAGCTTTTCAGTGGTTCTGTGGCTTGAAAAGCATCAATTTTGCCCCCACGATATCCAAGCCCTACTCTTCTTTGATCTACTCCCAAGTCATCGATGTTGTTTATGCATTCATTATGTTGGTTCAGGGACGGAACTATGCAAGTGACATCTTGATTTCACCCATGTGTTCAGTTCACAAAAACGACTGATGCCCACACGTATGGATTTCTCGATGCTGCATAGGTCGTCCAAATGCACAAGAACTACATCAACCCATTCAACACATAACTGCTGATGATGGTGGTCCAAGAATGGGAGCATATTGCATCTCTCTAAACCAGACATGTTTGTGAGAAGATGCTTAGAATATTCTTAGCTTCGCTAGGTATACTGTAGGCAAAGCGGTCTAGTCAGCTCACGAACTGGCATACAAAGTAGGTACAAGAATAGCAAGGGTTTGGCTAGGGGAGACGTGAAAAACTTCATCGCTTGATTAAGTTTAATGTGCAAAGGGAATTCACAACTAAAAAAATTGCAGCACAAATACATATAGCGGATCTGGAAACTACCCTAGAGCGGCTTGTTGGGGTTGTAGCGTAGTTGGAGTAGGCATGGCCCCATGCTCGTTGCTTTGCAGGGCTACGCCCACTGTAGGTAGCTTTGGTTGCTAGGGTGAACAAGGAAACAAGCAAGCAAGAAAGCGACGGGAGCGACACCATGGATCCGGGGCAAGCTCACGTAACGTGAAAGTGAATGAGAGTGCAACAAGTGTGTACGAGCAAGAAGCGAGCGAAGTGCTAAGTGCCGGTTGATCGGGCCACCCACGCGAACCTCTCGTTGTGGGGCCAGGACACCACCCAGGGATCGAACCCGGCCCTGGAGCGAGCGAGCTCCATGCAGTTCCTCACATGCCGGTATAAACCAGACGTGTGGTCCCAAGGGATCAGCAACCCTGATCACTACGCTAGAGCATGTAAGTGCGTAGGAGTCCAACCTTATCATGTACTCCTACAAATGCATCCCCCATTTTGCTACGTACAGTATGAACCATCACTACACAGAGGCTCTCCATAAGCTTGATGTTGGTGCTGTGGCCACCACTTGACAACTTGATGGTGTTACCACTACTGTGTACCCAATGTTGCGTCATAGTCTTACACCAGATACCCTCAGTCTGGATCAATCACTTGCAATGATGATGTGTGTGTGTGCGTAGAGTCAAAGAGGTCACTTGCGTGTGTAATGACCGTAACCAACACTCCCCCATGACCCACAAACGAACAGTTCACACACACATAAAACGAGGAGTACGTCACAAGACAACGAGATGCACAGGACTTATGTCAACCTGGTACACAACGAGAGCGTAGTAGCCCAATAGCATGCACAGCCGCCTTGAACATTCCATTGCTAAGAGCTTTGGTGAGAAATTCTGCACGCTGCTAATGAGTGTCGACCCAGACAACCTGAACTTCTCCAGCAGTAATGCAGTCACGTACAAAGTGATGCTCAATGTTGATGTGCTTTGTGCGAGAATGATGCATGCCATGGTGCTCGGCAATTGGCTTTGCACTTTGGTTCTCACAGCACAGAGTGATGCAGCGAATGGGAGCATGCAACTGTTGCAGTAGGCGGGACAGCCACACACTCTCACACGTACCTGCGCCAAGCGTCACGTACTCTGCCTCACTGGAGCTTCGACCAACACAGCCTTGTTTTCCACTCTTCTAGGAGACTGCGGTCCCACCGACAAGAAAGACGTAACCAGTGCGGTTACGAGCATCCGTGTCATGAGCCCCAACACTGTCTACGTATCCATCTAACACCACAGAGGGCTGAGCACAGTAACACAGTCCCACGCGTGCACTGGACAGTGCGTAGCAGACAACACGTAGTGCCGCCTTGAGATATTTCTTACGAGGCTGTTGGGAGAACTGGACGATGAGGTTGACCGAGAAGGCCACGTCCGCCCGAGTGGTGGTAGCGAGGTACATGAGGAAGACAACTACACTGAGGTAGTCGGTGACTTCAAAAATCTCCCCCATCTACTCTGAATCAAGTGACTTCAACAAGCGCTGACCAGCTGGAGTCATCGGTGTGGATGCGGTGGGGACGTCAGCGAGTAGGGGGGCAAAGCGCTTCCCCAGTGTGCGGATGTATAAGGCCTGGTGTATGTGCAGAGTGCGACGTTGGCGGTCACGCTCAAGCTCCATCCCCAGAAACACCCGTGCAGGACCTAGGTCCTTCATCTTGTATGCAGACTGCAACAAGTTCTCCACTGACTGGACAGCTGCGGGGCTCGGGGAGACAAGACGCATATCATTGACGTAGACAAGGATGGCCACAAGTGCCTCTGAGGGAGCACTCAAGAAGAGTGCAGGATCAACCGTGCTGCGACGGTAACCTCCCCACTCAAGAGTGGAGGAGATCTCCATGTTCCAACAATACGGTGATTACTTGAGCCCATAGATGGCCTTGCGTAGTCGCCAGACCTTGTTTGTGCCATCGGTAAAGCCCGATGGTTGGATCATGTAGATTTCATCATCAAGCTTGCCATGTAGGAAGGCATTGTTGACGTCCATCTGCTCTAGTGCCCAGTCGTGCTGGGCCACAAGGCTCAACAGTGCTCGTGCAGTGGTGTATCTCCCAACCGGTGCAAATGTCTCATCAAAGTCCATCCCAGGGATCTGGGAACAACCCTTGGCTGTGAGACGAGCTTTGTACCGGTCGACTTTCCCATCGGGCTTCAACTTACGCCGAGGTACCCACCGGGCAGAGACTACCTTACGACCTGCATTTTGGTCCACGAGCTCAAAGACACCATGCTTCTGCAGAGTTGTGAGCTCCTCCTGCATGGCCTTCTCCCAGAGATCAGCATCAGCTGCCTCACGAGCCTGCCTAACAGTGGTAGGCTTGGGAGGGAGAGTGGGAAGGCCAGAGGCCGTGAAATGTGCGGCAACATCACCAGCGACGGAGGACTCGAGAGCACTGTGGAACTCATGGGCTACGAGAGTGTAGTTGACTGCCGAGTTGGGATGCACAACGCTCACAGACATGCTAAGTGCATCAAAGCCAGTGGGGCGAACGGAGGGCCCAACAAAGGAGGAAGAAGCGATAGAGCAACTGACCCGCTGTGAGGACTGAGATGCTTTGGATGGGCCAGCACAAACAGACTTAGTAGGTGTCACAGAGGAGTGGGAGCACCCACGAGAGGATTGAAAGGACTCAGAAAATTGAAGAGCATGCAGTCTCCCCTCACAGGTGTAAGGCTCAGGACCAAAATTCAGGACCTGGGGTGCTTCACCTTCAGAGGCATCAACCACTAGAGAGGACGGCTGTGCCGACTCAGGGGATGAGTCGGGATTAGGATGCACGGGGAACTGAGTGTCAGTGGGTGCCGAGTCTGAGGACTCAGGATTGCCAGAAGAAGGCTGGGACCATATAGAATCCGACAAGGGTTGTGATGTAACTGACTTAGAAGAGGTATGAGAGGACGAGGACTCCGAGGAGGAGTCCTCGTCCTCGGTTTCCCTATGAGGGACAGGAGGGGATGCTGTGTGAGCAAGAGAGGATGACCCACAGAGATCGGAGGCTGGAATAGACATACCCCTCCCAAGCCGACGGAGCAAGGAGAGGAGGGAGGAGGGACATGGGACAGGTCATGAGGAAAGACATCCTCGAAGTAGAGGGCGTCACAAGACTGAACGATGCGAGAGCGGTCAGAATCCGAATAGCACCATGCCTTGGACATGGCCAGTACACCAAGGAAAGTGCAAAGACGAGTGAGAGGGCTGAGTTTGCCGTCGTGAATGTCTGCAGGCAGCAAGACGGTAGCGACGCAACCCCAGACGCGGGCGAGATGGAGGTCAGAACGACGGCCATACCAGTGCTCAAAGGGAGTGAAGTGACAAGGAAGAGGACCGTGGGGAACACGGTTCTACACCCAGGTCATGTAAGACATGGCTTCAAAGGAAAAAACATGGGAGAGAGAGGACTCACTGAGGAGAGTACGGACACCGTCAGCAAGTGTACTGTTCCAGCGTTCAGAGACGCTGTTTTGTTGGGGTGTGTAGGGAGCGGAAGGTTCCATACATACCCCGTGAGAATTCAAGAAGAGGTCCGTGGGGCCCATAAACTCTCCACCATGGTGACAGCGAAAGACTTTCAGACGGCGATCACAGGCGAGTTTGGCCAGGATTCAAGAGTGGGATAGACGTCACTCTTTTGCGGAAGGGCAAAGACTCAGCGCATACGAGAGAAGTCATCAGTAAGGCAGAGAACATAGTAGCTAACCCTCCCGAGGGCAGCATGAGCAAGGGGTCCCATGATGTCCGCATGCAAGAGGTTGAGGGGATGAGACGTGCGGGATTCAAACGTGGAAAATGGAGATTGATGCATTTTCCCCTGAGCACAGTCCAGATAGTCCCTTGGACAAGGGGCGGAGAACGTGTTGGCATCAATATCGTGAGCGGGCTTGTCCTTAAGCAGACTATCAATAGCAGCACTGTGAATGTGGCAGAGACGATGATGAAGCAGCTGTGCGTGTGCCGGGGAGAGAGAGCGTGCCACATGAACAAGTGCGGTGACAGCACGATGTGGGGCAAAGGAGGGCACATGGTACAAGCGATCACAACGGGTTCCATGCAGGAGGACATGGCCAGTGGTGGTGCAACACAGAGGCCATGTCGCAGCTGGAGGAAAAATCCATGCCCTGGTCGTCAAGAGTCGTAACAAACAGCAGATTGAGCTCAAGAGCAAGGATGTACAAAACATTCGGCAGAAAGAGTTCCCCCCCGGGGCCAATAAAGCGGACAACCCCAACACCCTGAACGGGCGGTAGCTGGCCAGAGCCAGTGCGAACAAAGCAAACAGAGCCAACAGGGAGATGAATGAGGAACGACAAAATGTTATGTGGTGGGTGGCTCCTGAATCAAGGATCCAGAGGACACCTGACACACAGACAGACATAGGGTCACGACTCACAGCGGCAGCGGCGGAGTGAGGAGGAAGGCGCTGGCCACAGGCAGCAAGGCAACGAGGGAGGCCGTAGGACTGCCACTGCTCAATCCATGGGACATCAACTGGGGGACAGCCCTAAACATGACCCGACGACGGACCACAAAGAGACGCATCCACAGCACATGCAAGCGCCGCCTCATCCGAACGCACACTCTCACCTCCCTGATCACAGAAGTGTCAGTGGTGGACGACATGAGAGAGGGCAGAGTCCAGCTGGCGGTCATCCTGAGACGAGCCAAAGATGACGACGCCAGAGGAGGGGCGCTAGGAGGTGTAGGTAGATGATGCTCACAGTAGAGGAGAGTAGAACCCGGAAAGGGGCCCAAAGTAGACAGGGCCGCAAAACCCAGGAGGCCAATCCCAGGATGAGGGCGGAGATGGTAATGTCAAGGCGATGCTGTAGGCAGCAGCTGTCGGAGAGGAGGATGAGTGACGACCGGTGGGGGTAGTGGAGGTGGAGGAGCGAGAGGAGCCACCACCAGTCCCCATCCAGCGCGCTTAATGTGCACGCATGGCTGATGTAAGGCGGGCATCATCAGGAGGCGCTGGGCACTTGGATGCTGCATGACCAGTGGCACTGCAGTGACAGCATGTGACAGTGCTAGAGGAGGAAGATGAAGACACGGTGTTGTCAGAACCGCGATCCCTGCCACCCATTCCTGGACCACCACCACTAGAGGAACCCCCCGGCCTTTGCCTTTCCCACCCTTCCCCCCCACCCCGACCACCCGCTTGTGAAGCGAGAGATGTGGCTGTTGTCGTGGAAGTGGTGGTCCAGGATGATGAAGAAGCACAAGAGGAGGAAGAAGAGAGTGTAGTGGTAGATGCTGCAACTGCGGTGCGGTGAATGCTTTTGCTTTGTAGTGAGTTCTTCCCATCTTTCAGATGCTTGGATGTGAAATCCCACAAGGCTCCTATGCCAGGAGGTGCATGAGCAAGGACAGGAATGGCAGCCAAGCGTTCAAGCTCAATGGCCTTCACCTCCCGGAAGATATCGCTGAGTTCCGGGATGAGGCCGTTGACAACAGAAAGAATAGCAAGGAGGTGTCCAGGGGCGGCCTTGCCAAGGTCCCGAAGTAACCGCAGACTACGAGCCCAATAGGCGTCGGCAGTCTCATCAACACGCATGGAGAGCGTGTTGAACTGAATAGTGACCACGCTTTGAGCTGCATACCCAGTCACTGTTGTGCGCGTTTGATCAGTGCGTAAGCACCAACAGGGTGAGCAGTAGTGCGGCGTGTTGTGTCGGCATTGTAGGACCCGATCTTGTCAGTGAGATCGTCGGGTCCGGCGCGAATCAGGGCACGGATAGCGTGGGCAGACTCAGACTCAACTAGCATGAAAAGGTGGGTCAGTAGAGGGATTGGGCTCATGGTAGTACTCCTAGAGCTACTCTCCCTATGCCCAGGCACTAAAGCGGACTTCCCAAGAATGGAAGGTGAGATTAGAGGTGAAGTGAGGTAGATTAGAGTCAAAGTCAGGTTTGCGCTGCACTGATGGGGCAAGTGCCTTGGCTACAGTGTCGCCAATGCTGACAGCAACTGTAAGAGGGTTAGAGGAGGATGAGCCAGTGGCAACAGGTGCAAAATTGGATGAAGTGGAGAATCCAGCAGCGATGCCGGCAGATGGTGTGCTGTGCTGTGTGGGCTGGAGATGGTTAATGAACAAGTTAGCAATGTGATCTGCGAAACTCTCCTGGTCAGCTTGCACAGCACGCAGCTTGTCCTTAGCAGCACGCTGAGTAGTAAGTGCAGCCTGCACAACAGTGCGCTCATCTTGCAGTTCAGCCTGCAGGGCCGCGTACTGGTCATCGTCAACTGGTATGTTGCCAGTGACGTGACTCTGCCGAGAAACTTTCGGCAAAGTTTCCCTTTCCCCAGTGGGCGTGGGAAATGTGGGATGAGTATGTTTGGAGTCTGCTGCAAGGCAACGACCTGGACACATAAACACGTCAATGCAAAAGGGGCATAAACAAAAGAAGAGACCAAGCTCACCAAGCACAGTGGCGCAGAAAGAAGAACGGCGGGAGAGTAGCTGCAGCTGGGGAAGCGACAACTGCAACAGTAGCAGATGTAGAGACGATGAGGCAGGCTACTCCCGTCAATGCGGCAGCTGACAGGGTGGAGATGGTTGCAGTAGTCGAGACCATGACATGACATGATGACATGATGAGTCGCTAAAGATGAGGAAGAGGACAAAGCTGACGCCTATACAGTGGAGATGTGAATGGATTCGATGGCACTAGAGAGAGTCGTAGCCGTTGCAGTTGCTACCAAAGCAATTGCGTTAGCTATGGCAGCAATCTGTTGATCAATATGTTGACGGCAGTAGCCACCAGAGAACCCTTGTCAACTTCAGCTGTAGTGTAGGTCTCAATGGCTCTTCCAACGGCAATGCTGGGTGCTGCACGTGCAGCTCGTGCCATGGCCTCAAACGTGGAAGCAACAACAGCACTAGATACAAGTGTAACCTGCACAGTAGTCAAAATGTCAGGGAATGGAGAAGCAGTTGACTCTGCAACTGAGGCAGCTGGGGATGCGGCATGGCATGAAGCATGCCCTTCAGATGCTGCTGCTGTAGAGGACATTGCTACGCCGCAAGGGACAGCAGTGTGGCGTTGCTAGCGAGTTCTATGGACAAAGGGTGGGCTTACCGGTGATTGGAGAGGTTGATGATCACGCGGTGGAGCCGTGGCTGGTTTGTTCTGCGCCGTCGGGGAGTCGTCGGCGGCAGACTGACAGTGAGCGACGTAAACTCTGGCGTCCTCCCACTCGTAGTAGTCGGCAAGATCGTAGTCCTCGCTGGGGTGATAACCCGGACTGCAGCGACAAACCCTTGACCACACCTCTTGCTCAACCCTCTCCTCGTAACATGCGATCTCGTCGTCATTGCGGGCGCGCTCGCGAGCAGACGTGGGTGAAGTGGGGATTGCTTTGGTTACAGGAGGAGACGCCAGTGCGCTAAGTGCTTGGCTGCCTGGACGGCAGCCTGAGGTAATGAGAGAGGCACAACGGTTGGAGAGTAGCATTTGATGCTTGCACCATTGTGTGCCTCAGCCGCTCCCGGTAATGCAACTGTAGTAGATGCACCAGATGCAGGAAGGGGGCAGCGACGGGGAGGCACTGGTGCCGTAGTCGCAGTTGTGCACGAGGCAAGCACTGTGCACAAGGCAAGTGCACCACGTGAAGTATGGGTGCAGTATGTGCTGTTGAGAGGAGTGTGCACATGCGATTGCTGAGAAACAGGAGCGGCGGTCGACATAGCCTTCGTGCGTGCAGAGGCCTAAGATAGTGGAGTGCGAGAGGACTGCGGTGGAGAAGAGCCAATATCGTAGTCGCAGTTGTGCACGAGGCAAGGGCACCACGTGGAGTACAGGTGCAGAGTGTAAAACTGCGAGGAGTATGCACGAGCCACTGCTATCAAAGCAAGAGCTGCGGTTGACGTGGCCGACGTGCGTGCAGAGGCCAAAGCTCAACGGAGTGCAAGAGGACGACAACAAAGAAGTGCCAGTGCCGTACTTGCAGCTGTGCCGTGCACTAGAGCAGTGCACCACGTCAATCATGATTGTAGTGTGTGCAGCTGCAAGGGGTAGTGACAGTTTCTGCGGCCTCTAGTTACTATCGTCGTACGTGAGCTGCATGCGCGGGATCACCCGCCACGTGGATTTGACCCAATGAGGCCTCAGGACTGTCGTGAGGAGGAGGAAGTCCTCCTGCTCTGATACCAGTAGGTAGCTTTGAGTTGCTAGTGTGAACAAGCAAGCAAGCAAGCAACCGGAGCAACACCATGGATCAGGGGTAAGCTCACGTAACGTAAAAGTGAATGCCAGAGAAACAAGTGCGTATGAGCAAGGAGCAAGTGAAGCGCTAAGTGCCGGTTGACCGGACCACCCACGCAAACCTCTCGTCGTGGGGCCCGGACGCCACCCACGGATCAAACCTGGCCTTGGAGCGAGCGAGATCCAGGCTGTTTCTCACACGCCAGTATAAACCGGATGTGTGGTCCCGAGGGATCAGCAACCCAGATCACTGCGCTAGATCATGCAAGTGCATAGGAGTCCAACCTCATCATGTACTCTTACAAATGTACCTCCCATTTTTATACGTAGAGTATGAACCATCACTACACAGATGCTCTCCTTAAGTTTGGTGTTGGTGCTGTGGCCACCACTTGACAACTTGATGGTGTTACCACTACTGTGCGTCCAATGTTGCGTCACAGTCTTGCACCAGATAGCCTCAGTCCAGATCAATCACCTGCACTGATGACGTGTGTGTGTGTGTGTGTGTGTGTGTGTGTGTATGTATGTGTGTGTGTGTGTGTGTGTGTGTGTGTGTGTG
>SZWC01008033.1:38917-49556 GCA_023375785.1 Penium margaritaceum
AGTCAAAGAGGTCACTTGCGTGTGTCATGACCATAACCAACACTCACTAGCTGATTTGTGATCTGTGAGATCAAAACTAAGTGGTGAGGAGTTAGCGCTAGAAAGGCAAACATAATTGAGAATGAACGGAATAGCAACTGGGAATGAGAACAACTGAGAGACCCCTCACAGGTCCAGGCCTAGCTCAAATCTGTGCAACTTACTCAGCTATGTTGCTCAAGTTACCTACCAATCAGGAAATTCCTCTGTTTTCCAGGCATGCTGAGTTTTCTCGGTGAGCCCTGCAAGACAGCCGACGGTCCCAAACCCGGGCATCGTCTGTCTTATCCAGAAAACTGGACCATGCCTAAATGCCTAAGCTGCAAACACAGTCGTGTGGTCAGAATCATCCACAAAAACAACAGCAAGGTGTTATGACTGCCCAAACCCAGGTAGCCTCTAGGCTAGAATGACTCAGGCCACAACGGTGCCCGAAACATCTGAAACCCGGACCCTAAGCATAACATGATGCTCCAAGTGCAACTCTGCAGTCAGATCTGGCATAGGATAGGCTCAGGCAGTATCTGCAGAGGCAGTGACCGCCAACGGCATGACTGCTGAGGAGGCCCGTCGATGGAGTTGAGCACGTCATGCGTCTGAGGGAAATGGCTTGGCAAGATGTGTGAAGACCTCAGTGTGTGTGGGCTCCACCGGATGACGCTCCAGCGGCGTCTTGTCTTGCCGTCAATCATGTGCACGCTGATTTCATAAGTCGGGAGGACACAATAGAGCAGAATGAGAGGTGCGCAAAAACCAACACTTCCCCATGACTCACAGACGCAATGCACATAGGCGGACAATGAGCACATCCACCTGAGAAGAAACACTCCCTAAGGACACGTAGATGAGCAAGCAGGGACAGAGAGGGCAACTGACGGACGTATACCGACCGCATTCACAGCCTTCTTGAATGAGTCACACTTCAATGCCTTGGTCAAGAAGTCAGCCAACTGCCGTACCGTCTCAACCCACACAATGTTAATGCTGGCGTAGTGCAACAACGAACGCACATAGTGATACTCAACATTGATGTGCTCTGTGCGCGTGTGATGCACGGCGTCATTGTGAGCGATGGCCATGGCACTCTCATTGTCACAGTGCAACGTGATGGATGCAACAGACTCACGCAACTTGGATAACACACGACGCAACCACACGCTCTCATACATGCCAGAGCCAAGGAGCACCTACTCAGCCTCAATATTGATGCGTGCAATACAACCCTGCTTGTTACTATGCTAGGACACAGCTGTGCCGCCAACAAGAAATATCGAGCCAATGCGGCTCCAGGCTACCAACCTAGTCACTGTCTGTGTAGCCCATCGTGGCAACAAATGGCTATCGGCTGTGCATGAGGACTCATCGTGGACTAGCGCAGTACGTAGATCATGGCCTTGAAGTGGAGGCGATCCGGATCCTAAGAGAATTGAGCCAGGAGGTTCACAGAAAACGCGATGCCTGGGCGCATCGTCATTGCAACAAACATCAGTGACCCGATGACTCGCAGATACGTGGTCACATCAACTGTCCCCCCCCATAACGCCTGGGTCGTGGCTCTTCAGCTTTGCCCGACCATCGGGCGACATGGGTGAGGTTGCACTTGGTACAAGGGGCTGAACCTCCGCGAAGCAAGCGGATATGGTTTGGACATAGGCGGCCTAGTGGATGTGAACGACACCTGGGAGTGGTCATGCCCCAACTCCATGTCTAGGAACACTCGGGCAGGTCCGAGGTCCTTCATCCTGTAGGCGGCATGCAGCAGATCCTAGACACACTGCATAACAATTCATCCGGTGACCCAATGAGGAGGTCGTTGACGTAGACTAGGATAGCGACGAAGGGCTGGCCTCTCGGGCTCATGAACAATGCAGGGTCTGCGGTGCTGCGAAGGAGGCTGCCACAAAGAAGTGTGCGATTAATTTCCTGGTTCCAGTAGCAAGGCGACTGCTTCAGACCATAAAGGGCATTTCATAGTCACCAGACTTTGCCTGTGCTATCGTCAAAGCCTAGGAGTTGCACCATGTAGAGTTCCTTGCCCTCTAGCGAGCCATGGAGAAAGGCATTACTCACGTCCATCTGATGCAGTTCCCACCCGTGCTGGGTATCCAGACCAAACAGCACGCGACTAGTGGAGAACCGGCTGACCGGAGCAAAGATCTGGTCATAGTCAACCCCACGGACCTGAGCAAACCCCTTGGCCGTGAGACGAGCATTGTACTTGCCTAGGGATCCGTTGGGCTTCCACTTACGGAGGAAGACCCACTTGGCGCCGATGGCCTTGCGGCCGGGAGGGAGGTCGACAAGCTTGTAAACCTTATGCTGCCGGATGGCGGCGAGCTCATCAGTGCGTGCAGCCTCCCAGTATACAGCCTTGGGGGAAGCACAAGCCTCAAGCAGGGTGGTTGGATCCTCAGGATGTGCAGTGGAGTGGACAATGAGGGCGTGCGCGTCCCAAGCCCGAGGTGATATGCACACGAGTGCGGACATAGTGGCATGTTGGTGCTCCTAATGGAGCATGGCATTGCCCAGTGCAGAGCCTGGGTGGAGGTGTGCAATAACGGCCAATGTGGCCAGGCCGAGGGCCTTGGTGCCAGGGTCCCCATTCACATGTGTGGAAGTGAGTCTGCCGGGAGACGAAAAGACTCGTGGAGCGACAGGGGGTCGTGGCACAAAAGGGCATGGCACGGCGGCGTGTGCGCTCACTGATGACCTGGAATGGAGACCGCCATCCCGACTACGCATGTAGTGTGGCACAGCAGGAGGCAAAAGAGAAGGGGAGGCTGGGAGCAAGTTGGTTGGTGTCTCGGGCGCATCCTAGGACATCGAATCCTCTGGGAGCATGGTCCCACAGGGTCCAGCTCACGCAAATGAGGCTGTCGACCCGGAGGGTCAGCTGACGCAGACGGGGTCGCTAGCCTAGAGGGGCTAGCTGACACACATGGGGCGATTGGCCCGGAGGGGCCGACTAACATGGACAGGGCCGCTTGCCCGGAGGGGCTAGCGGACGCGGACGGGGCGGTCGGCCCGGAGGGATTTAGCTGAGGCAGGCGAGGCTGCCAGCCTGGAGGGGCCAGCGGATACGGATTGGGCGTTCGGCCCCGGAGGGGCCAGCTGACGTGGACAGGGTTGCCGGCCCGGAGGGGCAAGAGAACGCGGACGGGGCAGTGGCCCTGATGGGACAGCTGACGCGGACGGGGTTGTCGACCCGGTGGGTCCAGCGGACGAGGACGAGGCAGCCGGCCCAAGGGGCCAGCTGACGCAAACAGGGCTGCCGGCCCAGAGGGGCCAATGGGTACAGGCGGGGCTGCAAGCCCGGAGTGGCCAGTGAGTGGAGGCGATGTGCAGCCCAGAAGCGGCAGGACGGATGAAGGAATTGTGCCTTTGGCCAAAGACCCAGTAGTAGCACGAGAAGTAGTCGGTGAGGGTGAAGACATAACGTCCGTACTCCCCGACAGACTCTGTGGGAAAGGGGGCCATAAAATTGGAGTGGATCAAGTCCAAAGGGGCGGATGCACGGTAGGAGGATAGAGGATAAGTCAAGTGGTACATCTTCCCCTGAGCTCAGTCAATTCACTCAGTGGGACACGGCGAGGGAAAGGAGTCAGAATCAAGGCCCTTGGCCAGCTGGGTGCAGAGCATGCTATCGATGGCAGCCCAGTGGACGTGGCAGAGGCGGCGACATAGAAGGCGTGTGTGCTATGGAGAGAGCATGGTGGTGAAAAACACATGGCCTGTGTTTTTTGACAGAAAGGATAGACAAGGCACGTGCCACAGGTTGTCAAGGGCGGTGGCGTGTAGGACAACACGACCGGATGGACGCAATGACACATTGCCAATACCATACGAGTGTAAGATGTCCATGCTCATGCAGGCGAGGGCACTGACAGACTAGAGGGTGAGCTCAAGAATAGGGACGAAGAGGACATCAGTCACAAAGACGTCCCCAATAGGACCATGGAAATGAACGGGACAAACGTCGCAGACAGGTAGCACCGTTCAAGAGCCCGTTCGGACACTAGACACATCGCCAATGGGACGAAACACACTCAAGGCCTCGTGAGAGGCCGTCATGTCATGCGTGACCCCGGAGACAATGATCCAGCTCTCAGCCTGGTCCTGGACTAGTGTCGCCAGGTCGCTAACTGTCACAACGCAGTGGGTGAGAGATGCGGACGCGATAGACGAGGGCGCGAACCGAGACTGCCAATCATCAACCCATGCGATGTCATCATAGACAGGAGTAGGAGGAGAGGACACAAGAGATGAAGAGACAGACAATGAAGGAGGATAGGCCATAGCTGAATCTCAGTCATGCAAGGTGGGGAAGGGGAACATGAGGTGATGCAACTCGCACTTCCCTAGAGGGGAGGACAATGTAGGCCAAGCTGAAGAGTGATAAACTGATCCAATTTGCGCTCGCGTTTAGAGAACTCGGGGGATGTAGAACGAATACGGTGAGACTGTGTCAAACTCCATAAGAGAGGGCGACTACATGAGTGACGGAAGGAAGGAGACCGACGGCTACAGATGGGGCTGTTGCGGGTCCAGAGATGCCAAGATTGGTGCGGTTGTCAGATGAGTGGAGCTCTCGGACGGGGTGGAGGCATCAGGGACGGTGACGGCCACGGCATTAGCGGCAAGACGGTGCTTATACTGGCAATGCATGGTGGCAATGACGCGTGCCTAATCCGTCGGGAGCGGGTACGTGTACCACCCGTGTCCTGGCTGGCCACAATTGTGGCAGACCGGGCTGCCACCACTAGACCCGGTCAGCTTCTATTGCTGGCTCTTGACCTTTTTTCCCTTGCGCTTCTTCCTTGACAAAGAGGAGCCGACGGACATTGCTGCTGCGGGGGCAGCGACAGCCATAGAGGCAAGTGCAGGAGAGGCGAGGGCCTCTGTGCGCTGGATGCGTGACTCTCAACGAGCCTCCTCAATCTTGAGCAATACCTGATGCATGGCTACAGAGAAAACGGGACTAGCGTGCTCGGGAGGACGGAAGGACGACGGGGCGCTTGCATGGCTCTATGGTGTCGGTGGCTGCAGTATTGCATTTTGCTACATCAACGTAAGAAGTTGCTCGCGAATGGTGGTCAGGGGGTCTGATGAGCCAGCGGGGCCAGCGACGAAGCCTGTGGTGGCTTGCTGCTGCTGTGGTGGTGGCAGGGGCTGATGTTGCTGCAGCGCTAGTTGTTGTTGTTGTTGTAGCTTTAGGGCAAGGACAGGGATAGGGGAAAGGGAAGGGGCAGGGGTAGGGGTTACTGCTGTAGCTATTGTTGTGGCTGTTGGTGCTGTTACTGTTACTACTATTGCTCTGGCGGTAGTGGTAGCTACTTCTTGCTGCAGCAGGTGCTGTTGCTGCTGTTGTGGTAGTGGTGGATGCTGATGCTGCAGCGGCTGCTGCTGTTGCTCTTCGCTGTTGTAGCTGCCGAAGCAATTGTAGGAAAGGGGGACCAATGGGTCCTCCAATAGAGGAGGACCCTTCCCCTCTAGGGCTTTCAGCCATGGCCTGGTGGAAGTTTGGGGTTTTTTTTTTGCCGACATCAACAGTGACGTCAGGATGGACATCTCTAGTGACGTGTTGTTACGTCTACTATTGTTTTTTTGTTGCTACTACTGTTGGTGTTGCTGTGGCTGTGCGCTGCTGCTGCTATTGTGGCTACTACTAGGTTTTCGCTGCTACTACTACTATTGTAGCTACTATAGTCGCTACTGCAACTGCTTTTGTGGCTATTGCTATGGCTGCTGCTACTGTGGCAGCTGTTATGACTGCTGCACTACTACTGCTGTTAGAGCTGCTACTACGTCACTTCTGCTATTGTGGTTGCTATCGGAGCTATTGTGACGCTATTGTGCTGCGACTGTAGTTGCGCTACGGCTGGTTCTCTGGCTGCTGCAGCGGTACCTACGACTGTGTTTCTGGTTATGTCGTGATTGTGGCTCCACTACAATTACTTCTTTGGCTGCAACTACGCTGCGGCTGCTGCCGCAAGGCTGCTTCGGCTACTACAGGTGCGCTGCTACTGTTGTAACTGTTGCAGTACTAGGTGCTGTTGCTAACATGGCAACAACAGCAAAGGAAGGAGGAGAAGGGGAAGATGAAGGGATTTCCCTTGTCTGTTGCATCGTCGCCGCGTGCGTCAATGTTGTCACGACGTCGTCCGTCAATGCTACCGCCGTCGTAGGGTGAGTGCTGCCAAAAACATTTCGGCAGCATTTCTCCCACGTCACGAGCATTTTGATGACACCACCTGGCGGGTTAAATCCTTTCAAAATAATCCAGCAAAGTTTTCCTTGCACAAGCGTGTATTTGGGACCACCGGCTTTGACTGGGACCTCTACGCCTCACTGCTACTCAGATCAGCTGCTTCTGTTGTGCTCTGGCTCTGATATCAAGCTAGAAACTTTCCTAGAGTGGCTTGTTGGGGCTGCAACATAATTGTAGTAGGCCCGGCCCCACGCTCGTTGCTTTGCACTGCTGCCCCCACTAGCTGCTCTGTGACTTCTGAGAGGAGAACTGAGCGATGAGGAGTTAGCGCCAGAAAGGCAGAAAGAACTGAGAATGAACTCCTTGGCAGCCGAGAATAAGACAGCTGAGAGACCCCTCACAGATCTAGGTCTAGCTCATTTCTGTGCACCTTGTTACTCAGGTTACCAACCAATCAGGAAATTCCTCTATTTTTCAGGCAGGCTGAGTTTTCTTTGTGAGCCATGCCAGACAGCTGATAGTCCCAAACCTGGGCGTCGTCCATTTTTCCTGAAACTGGTCCATATTAAATAGCCACACTGCAAACACAGTCATGCGGTGAGAATCAGACAGAAGAAAGAGCAGCATGGAGTTATGACTGCCCAAACCCAGGCAGAATGACCCTGGCCACAACGGTGCCCGAAAAATCTTAAACTTGGACCCTGAGCAGAACATGATGTTGCAAGTGCAACCGTGCAGTCAGATCTGGCACAGGATGGGTGTAGGAAGTTTCTATGGAGGCAGTGACCGCCAGTGGCGTGACTGCTGGGGAGGCCCGCCGATGGAGCTGAGCACGTTATGCATCTGAGGGAAGAGGCTCTAGCAAGATATGTGTAGACCTCAGCGTGCGTCGGCTCCACCAGATGATGCTCCAACAGCGTCTCGTCTCGCCATCAGTCATCTACACGCCTATGTACACAAGCCAGGAGGACACAACAGAGTACAATGAGAGGTCCACAAAAACCAACAAGCGCCACACAGCCGGTGACGCACGCGACAGTGTTAGTTTGTCCTAAAAACCGTCAAAATCAATTGTTTTGGTCGTAGCTCAGAGCAAAGGCATCCGAATGCATAACCATTTATTTTCATTGTTGTGATGTGATGTGAGTCATCCTTGTCTGTTAGTAAAACTTGCTATGACGACTTGGTTGTGTCCATGCCTGTGCACATCCTTGATGCAGACCCACCTTGCACCGGAGTACCGTTGAGTTGTGGCCCCATCCACCAACAGTGCCGGTTTACGGCATTATGGGTGCTTGATGGGACACTCTATAGCTTTTGTGCATTGTCTGGAGCTTTCTCAATGGACTGGCATTCAAGCCCGTTATACATGTTTCGCATTGTGTGTCCACCACTAGATAGTGAACCTGTACATGTGACCTATCGCAGTGTCCGGCTTGGAAATCTACATGTCTGGGTTCATATGGCGTTGGGTTTTGATGCCTGCACGCAGTGTCTTTTTGGTTTATGGGCCTCAAGCTATCATATGATCTTTTGTCGTGAGAGCTTTCAAGAATGTGCCAGTGGTCCTCCAACATCTACATCACTCCTTCTATGACATGTATGGTGCACTATAGCCTCCTAGTTCACCCATGCGTGGCTGATAAAGCTATTTTGGTGGTTGAGACTTGTGCACTTGGTGGTTTGTGCAAGTACTCTAAGATATGCCATGATGACTTGCCGCATATTGTCACTGATAGGTTGTGCATTCTCCCTATGGTCAAGACCCGGGTATACGGTGGTTTGTACCGACACTTGGGGGGTCCCAGTAGTGATTGATCAAGCCTTTGTTGGCTTTTGTCAGGTAAAAGTAGTTTGTATGTGGCCGAGATCTGGATGTCCAATTACATGTTCCGGCATCTTGGGAGGCCTAAACTTGCCTAGCTTGGCATACCGGTGATTCTTATGTATCAGTGTAGCATCTGGATGTGTTTAGGGTTTATTGCATATTCTCTCTTCGGTCGAGACCTGAGCACACGGTTGACTCTTCTAGTGCCTTGAAGACCTCCCTTGTGTGGTTTCACGTTCTATGACCTGTGTATTCCCAGCTCTAACCTTTTGGCATGACGGGGATGACGCGGCCTAGTGGGCGAGCCTCCAATTCCCGGTACATAAGCTCTTAGTACGGCTCATTGTACTCTCTTCCTTGTTTTTTCAAGTTGTGGGTTCCAGCCAAATTCTGGTGCTGACATTCTCTCACTCGCCACCAGAGCTCGTGTGCTATCTAGCATGGACGTGCATGCCCTAGGTCAACTTAAGTACAATAAAAGGATTTTTGGCTGGTTTTGGAACAAGCTGGCACTACCGCATGCGTCAGCAACTGTGTGCCACGGAAGGTATGCATGTTGTGTGCTTTTCAGTTGTCATTTCTCTTTGAACGTTAAAGCTATTGAAGCTTGCAAGCTTTTTGTGTCTCCTTAGTCTAAGCCTTGTTGTTTCCCGTGCTTGCTAGTGCATCATCTGGCCGGGCAAAGTCGCCATGTCAGCAACAATAAGGCTACGAAGCTTCCAAATACCTATTTATGGTAACATAGTCACGAGACTTCTCTTGTTGTGATGCGTAGCAGAGACGTCGAATCAGAAGTGATTGTGAGAGTCGCAGCTGCACAAAAGGTCCAGGGACCCACTGCAACACGAGGTATGGTTCATCATGTGATCTTTTTACACTGTCTCATGTGTGCATTAAGAAGCAATCGTATAGGAAGTTTCCAAGAAATTCAGGTGTCTATAGTTACAAGTGTGTTCACTCAAAGGTGGATGTACAAAAACCTAGAATCAAACCAAAGAAATGAGAATAGTATATCGTTACGAATTCACATGATAAAGATACATCAAAGTAAATGGTTATTGAGGTATGATGAATCAAAGGTATTTCACACAGTGCTATACGGGTGTATAGGTACTTGCATAGAAAGGTAGCTTCCTAGAAGGTGACAAGGATTATGAAGAGATTCTTGGTATTTAGACCATTATACGTCTGTTAAGAGTTTCTTATAACACCTAGTTTGCGTACACATTCTAAGAGATCTCCTACATTGTATTCCTGGCTTTTTTGTACATGTACAGGACAATGTCAAGTATGTTCAATACACTTTTGCTCATACATGGTACACTTGATTGGATGGGCCTCTTCCCTCCTCCCCCCTTCCCCCGCGGAGTGTACGAGGCAAGCGTATGAGGGAGTGTATGTGGTGGAATTCACGAAGCATACAATAGTGTACATCTTGTAACTTATTCAAACATAGCTTACACGAGTACACTAGTGTCTATTTTCAATACCTCCTCCCATACACGGTTTCATACACTTGTCTCATACACTTTCTAGTTTTATGGAGGGGGTGGATCCGTTAACCGACCGGTCCGTTAACTTTCCTTGGTACATCCTCCCCCTTGCCCCCCCCCTCCCCCCCCGAGTGTATGTGGTGAGTATATGAGGGGGTGGGTGTGGCGGAAGTCTCAAATTGTATACAAGTGTACATCTCGTGACTTTTGGGAAAATGTCACAGGAGAGTACAGTAGTGTCTTTTTTAATACAATCCCTGCATACACCACCTCATACACTCGCCTGGTACATTTTTTCTGTTTGGGGAGGGGGAAGGACGGGTCTGCCGGCATCTCTTGGTCCCTCCTTGCCCCCTCCCTCCCGAGTGTATGAGGCGAGTGTATGAGGTGAGCGTATGAGGGGGTGTATGTGGCGGAAGTCGCAAAATGTACACAAGTATACATCCCGTTACTTCCTAGAAATTCTCTCATGAGAGTACACTAGTGTCTTTTTTCATATCTCCCAACATACACCATCTCATACACTCGCCTTACATGCTTTTTGTTTTTGGGGAGGAGGGGGGATGGGTCCGCTGACATTGCTTGGTCCATCCCTTCCCCATGTTATATGAGATGAGTGTATGAAGGGGTGTATGTGGTGGAAGTCACAAAATGTACACAAGTGTATACTTTACGACTTCCTAGAAATTCTTCCACAAGACTACACTTGTGTCTCTTTTCATACTCCTCCCACATACACCGCCTCATATACTCGTCCCATACACTTCTTCTGTTTTGGGGAAAGGGACGAGTCCGTCAAAATCGCTCGGTCCCTCTCCCCTCCCCTCCCCGGAGTGTATGAGGCGAGTGTATGAAGGGGTGTAAATGGCAGAAGTCACAAAACATACAAAAGTGTACTTCTTGTGACTTCCTAGAAATTCCCGCACTTGAGTATACTAGTGTCTATTTGGTACCCCCCCCTCACACGTACACTGTCTCATACACTCGCCTCATATACTTTTTCGTTTTTGAGGAGGGGGGTCTACCAACATCGCTCAGTCCCTCCCCCCATCCCCCCCCCCCCCCCCCGCG
>SZWC01008034.1:2371-13603 GCA_023375785.1 Penium margaritaceum
TGGGCCCATAACCCTTTTGTTATTCCTGAGTCACGTGGCCTGAGGCTCCGGTCTAGAAAACAGCGCCGACACAATGGCAACTGCCGACCGTCCAAGGGAATTTCACCCAAGGATCACGATCACCCCCAAGGAATTAACTATGCCTCTGGTGAGACCTAGCTACCCAGGTGCTTTCGCTCAAGGTCTTAGGGGCTCCCGCCCTCTAAGCCTTCTTCTTCCTTGGTGTGAGAGCCCAACAAATTAAGTCAGCACTCTCACACGAGCAAGATTACAACCACCTTAGCAGTTCATATCAAGCTCAGTCTCAAGCGCACAGCTCAAACAAGAGACATCAAGTGAAGGAGTAGTTGAGACAATGGCAAGTACAAGGCATAAATAGCTAAGGAGTGCCTTTGGCAGCCGAAGCGCACGCGCCTCGGCTAACCCGAAGCGCGCGCGCCTCGGCCGATGTCACTCCTTAAATTAAGGAGGTCATCCCCTCAATCAGGGAAGACATCCCCTGATCCAAGGCACATCTTGCATCTTCCAATCCGACCGTTGGATCAGCCCGAAACTTGGACAGCTGACAGTTTGACACCTGCTCTTTCCATCGGTACGGTCAGATTGACAATCTGAATAGCCATCATCAGAAAAACCCAGGGGACTTATCCTTGAACAAGGACAGTGCATGCCTGGTCTGTTGGACCGGACCCAGGGGACTTGCTCCACATGAGCAGTGCATGCCTGGTCCGTCCACTACTCGCCAATTCTGGAGACTAGTGGCCAAGGGGCATTCAAATAACAACACTCAACAAGGACCAAAGGTCCCAATAAGGACCTCTGGTCCTTGTTCCTCCCTCGTGCACTACGTTACTGTACTATTTTTTTAGTCTCACACTAAAAAAAGACAATCGGTCTTGCACCATTCCTCATGTGTTTGTCACTAGTGTTCTCTCCCCTAAGCACCAGCACTTACTACATCGTCGCCTCTGCCATGTGAGCTCGGACACTATGTCCGAGCTCATTTGAATTTTGCCAGCCCTTCGTCTTGATGTGGTTTCCTTTAAGAAGCCGTCCAAGAACGATTGTTTTTTTTTAGTCCAGGGTCACATGCACTACTACTCGTACCCTGACTCCTCTTCCCGGGAACTGTGCCCACTAGAGTTGGTCCACTTGGACCTTCTCAGTCCTCTTCTGGTCGTTTCCCTCTCAGATTGGGATCGATATGCTCTCACCTTGATTGATGACTTCATCTAGATGCGGTGGGTCTACAGCCTCCGCCACAAGAGCGATGCCGCTTTGGCGGTCCACCTGTGGCTGTTGATGGGTGAGCATCAGTCTCATCACACCCTACACACGTTCCACTCAGATCATGGAGGAAAGTTCTTAGGTGAGATGGATACCTAATTCACTAAGCACGGTATTTTTCACCAGCTCTCCATCCCTGCTACACCACAACAGAATGGTGTGTCCAAGTGTTGGAACTGCACCATGGAGGACGCGGTTCGTGCTATGCGGTCTGAGTGCATTCTTCCAGAGTCCTTTGCCTTGGAGTGCTTCCCCTACATGACGTGATTCTGGGACCGCTTGTCGCATGGTCCGCTTTCGGACCACGACACGTCGTACGAGCTGATTCGGCCATCGATTCGATCACTGTCTCGCTTGCGTTTGGGGGTCCTTGGCCTACATCTGGTACAACGAGGACCATTAGGGGTCCAAAGTCTCATCTCGGGGCCGCATGTGTACCTTCCTCGGCATCTCCCCACGGTCAAAGGGCTGGCGCTTATGGGACCCTGCTCGCCATCTCATTGTCAAGTCTTGAGATGCTCTCTTCTTTGAGGCTCTAACCTACATTGACTCGCACAACATCCTGTCACTGGCCGCCGTCGACATTCATACTTGTGTGGCTTCCCGGTGATGGTGGAGCCTAGTCATATAGATGGGTCCATACGGGCCTCCTCACCCGCGGTTTGGTCTCTGGCTGCTGACGATCTGGCCATCTTGGCTGTGGGTTCAGTAGCCACATCAGCTCCCTCCAGCACACCTGATTCCGTTCCTGTGTCAGTCCCATTTGGCACAACTGACCACGCCCCAGTGTCAGTCCCCTCTGGCACACTTTATCTCATACGAGCGTCAGTCCCCTCTGGAACACCTGATCCTGTACCAGTGTCATTCCCCTCTAGCACACCTCATCCCGTGCTAGTGTCAATCCCCTCTGGCATACTTGATCCCGCACCAGTGATTATATCTCCAGTCACATCTATGCCTGTGCATGCACCTATTTCCCCTACGGCTATGGTCCAGTAGCCTTCTGTGTAGCCTACGGTGAGTATCTCAGCATTGGGCTACTCCTGCGAGCTTGGTATTCGTCTTCGACCACTGGCCTCCAGGGTGTAACGGATGGTTGACTTGGTGCCAAGACACCCGAATTGTAGTGTTCAAAGTGGCGAGCCTGGCACAAATGCCTTTGGCCTCAGTGTCCAGTACGCCTACATTGAGGTGCAACCAGCATGTCCTGTCGGCCATGAGTTTGTCTCTCGCAAGTTCTCGATCGCTTGTGATGCCGCAACTCATTTGGTTGTAGTCAGACCGAGTTCCGAGATGTGAGTTTCGGCCATCTGGAATTCTTCCTCGATGACACCTGATCCAAGCATATTGAAGGAGGCATTCTCGGTGACGTGCTGCTTGTGAGGATGAGCTAAGAGCCATCCGTGAGCATGGTGTCTATGAGCTTGTTGACATCCCACCTGGGTGGAAGGGTGTATAGGCCAAGTGGGTCTTTTACAAGAAGGTGATGCCTAACGGCACACTAGATCGCTACAAGGCCCGCTTGATGGCCCAGGGGTTGAGAGTGTAGATTTCACTGACACGTTTGTACTTATTGGCAGTAATACCACCATTTGCGTCCTCTTCGGGGTTGTTTCTCACCATGTCTGGGAGTTGCATCAGATAGATGTGAACAATGCGTTCCTTCAATGGCAGTCAAGATGAGGAGATATACATACTTCAGCTACCAGACTTTGATGTCGGTGAGAAGGTCTGGTGCTTGCGAACGGCCTTGTACGACCTGAAGTAATCACCTTGGTGCTGGAACTAAAACATCGCTGACACATTGAATCGTGTCGGGTACGTGCAAAGTGACGCCAACCCGTCTCTCTTTCTGAGACGTGATGTTGAGAGCTTCACTTCCATCCTGGTCTACGTGGATGATCTCTTGATTACTTCCCCTTTGATGGAAGCCGTGAAGGAGGCCAAGGCAATCCTTCAAACTGCCTATAGGATGAAGGACCTCCATCTTGCAGGTGGGTTTTACAGAAAGGAGATCGTACGTGATCGTCAGCTGTGGACGTTCTTGTTGTGCCAAGCAAGTTATGCTCGCGTTGTGGGAGAGCGGTTTGTTGACCTCCTTGCTGCAGCTCCCACAACTTGCACCCCATCACACCTGACGAGCAGGATGCTCTGAAGGTGGATGATCCAACACAACTAAGGAAGAATGTGGAAATGACCCTGTACTTGCGCCTCATGTTGGAAAAATGGCATACATGGTGTCCGAACTCTGAAAGATCACGGCACATGGGTTTTGAGGGACAAATGCGACATTTTGGGGAGTGGACATAGGCACCAAGCAAGAGCAGCGAGTCTCGCTTGATGCCTTGGAGCCTTGCTATAAAAAGACAGATTCAACGGTCCAAGGACAACAGTAGCAGCACATTGTGAAGATCTAAGCCGTTTGATGTCATCAAGTGACAGCGGTGGCTCGGTTGAGGTTCAAGAGCATCCAATCAACTGCCAATAGGACACTGGCAGCAACAGGACCGACACCGTTCGTTGATCACCCGGAGTGAAGAGCACTCCGTAATCCTCGGCTCCCACATCAGGCTTCACCATCTACTACAGCCTGAATGACCACGCACATAAGACCACAAGAGACCAAGAAAACGGATAACTGTACACTTAGACAGTGTTTGTAGTACAGGTAGCATAAATAGAGAGGTCAGTTGACCAACTGATTGTGTCTTCATCATTCCACAGTTTTGGACGTATGAGGTACCGTTGGAAAGCTCTGGACATGAACTAGATTTCTGTAGCCTGGAGTTAGGCTCTTGAACTGTGTAGTGGGTGCATTTCTCCGTTCAAGACCCACTGCCGTCTCTCATACTGTATGAAGTTGTAGCTAATGGAGTTCTTCACAGATTTTCACTGAAGTATACTTTATCATTGATTCAAGTGGACCTCTGAAAGGCTGATCCTAATGCTAACAATTGGTATCAGAGCAGGGGCCTACAAGTCCTCTTAAATCTGCCTCTCAAGGGTCTTTGAGAGGAACGGCATTTTTTTCTTTTAACGACTCACGTTCTCTGCCAGCAGTAGAAGTTTCCAAAACAAGATCCAGGATCTCTCCATTCTCAATCCAAGAGAAAGTGAAAGTACTACTTCCTCATCATCCTCACATCTCATGAACTAACTGCGACTTCAGCTGAAACAATCAGATCCTTCCAACAACAGCGGAGGCAATGGAATTGTCAAATAACAATCGACCATCAACTACCGTACCACTCGATCATACTCAACGACTGATCCAATTACGGAAATTTCATAATTCTGTGGCTCAGGATGTCTGAATTTTTAACAGCATCATCAGGATCCTCAGCAGTCTATGACCAAGAAGTACATCATATGACACTTCCTGCAAGCCACAATTCTGTGAAGGAAAAGTTTCAGGTCCCCATTCTAAATCAACATGACTACGGACAATACCAGAGATGGGCATTCGACATGTAACTCCTACTCATGTCCATGGATCTATGGACAGTTACAGAACCAGGACCAAACGACGCTCCGAATCAGGAGACATCCTCAACGTTTGAACTATCTTATTACCGACAATGGCAAGCTGCAGCATATGCAATGCTCGGCATGCATGTATGCACGAACTTGAAAATTCTGATCCGTGAGAACAATCCTCAAGACGATCCCGCAATTGCCCAGAAAACTATCAGACAATTCCTTCAACGGGAGTCCTGGATCATGAGAGGTGCTGTGCTAGAACAATTTAACAATATCAAGATGGCTGAACAGGAACATGTGGGAAACTTCATCCTACGGCTCAAACTCCTTCCAGAAGAGCTCAAACTACTTGGAGCACCACCTTCAGATGAGAACTTTACCTCCAAGCTCATTCGCTCAATACCTCCCCGACTGAAGGGCACAATCGACTGGATTCACACAATGAAGGGTCTACATCAGTCAGCTGCAACTCTGGAACTGAAAGATCTCGAAGAACAGCTGAGCCTGCTCCCTCTCTCTGACGACGAAAAACAGCAACGGCTGAAGGAGGAACAACAGCGACTCTTCAGAAAGAGGACGATATTTGACCTTACACACTTAATCAACAGCCTCATATTCCAAGTAGAAACATTGAGACATAATTGGAAATCCTCCTATTCTTTGCTTCACTCTAATTCTCGCTCAAGAAGCTCGTCCACATCGTCCATCCAGTCACAAGCTTGCATGGATACCCCTTGCAAACCTGAGCCACGATGTTGGAAATGCAAAGAGACCGGACACGTTCGACATTTCTGTCCATTTCTCCAGCATAAGCGAAAACACACTCAGCAGCAGAATTCGGTGAATCCACCATTGTCCCCAAGCAACATCCCCACAATCAGCCAACCCGACAGTCCAGCACTTAAAACAAGATGGATCATCCCTAACATTAGTAATCTTGCCGTCGCAGGATCCTCAACTGAGCACGCCCTTCTGTGCCAACCCGAGCCAACGCTACCACCGACTGGAGATCAGCATCATCCCAATCCACAAAGAACACCTGACCAACGTGGCTATCTTCCTGCACAAACTCCACCCTCATCATGCCCACCTTCAATCTCAAATCGAGTCCTTCATGCTCATCCGCATACCGACGCATCCTCAGCACCGATTCACACATCTCCCTTTGCTCCTATGGCGGCCCCAGTCCGAGTCTCACGTACTCGAAAACATACACTCCTATCTGGCTCCAAGCACCTCTCAACCTCTCCTCCTCCCACTGGCACAGAATTCCATTCTCAGGAATCCTCCAACTCTCTCCTGTCTTTTCTTCATCGGTCCCGTGCTGCCCTGCTTCGAGTATCGCGACTCACATCGCACCGGTGTACCTACAGCTCTACCTGTCGGCCTCCTGATTAACTTCCCTCACATGCGTTGAGGCGGGATGAGGGTGGGTGCAACACAGTCGCATAATGGTATAGCGCAGGTGGTGTCTTCTTGCTCCCATCTTGGCCTCCTCGCTTCCTAGCGTCTACCCTCTCTCACGGTCATCTCCTTCTGTCCCCCCCACATGAGGCGTTGGGACAGACGGAGGTGGCTCTTGGCAGTGCCGTCATGCCGCTCCGTTTCCATGCCCCCCACATGAGGGGTTGGTAAGGAACCGGGACGGGCATGGCCACCAAGTTTCTAACATCAGTCCCCACAGCGTCCACACCCATGACACCTACCGGCCAGTCCCTATTGAAGTCTCAGGTGCTGTCAAAGTTGGGGGAGACGGTCAATGTGACCGACTACCTCTGAGTCATTGGCTCCCTAATGTACCATGCAACAACCACACGAACTGGGACAAGAAGTTCATAGCAAATGCCACCATGTGGCATTTGCTATGAACTTCTTGTCCCAGTTCTCTCAGTGTCCCCGCGAGCGTCATCTCGAGGCAGCATTGCGGGTGGTGCGCTATGCCTATCCACCCCTTGTGTTGGACTGTATTTCCGTGTGCAGCCCTCCGTTGTGGTGAACGGCTTCATAGACAGTGACTGGGCACATGACTCTGACGCCCGCAGTCGAACAGGATACATCATCATGGTTGGTGGCACTATAATCTCCTGGAAAATTGGCAAACAAGGGTGTGTTTCTTGCATCACCGCACAGGCTGAGTATGTCGCTCTTGGTGCAGGCACGTGTGAGGCTCCTTGGTTGTGTCGTCTGCTGCAACAGTTGCGTGTTCCCATCCGTTGCATCACTCTTCACTGTGACAACCAACGCACAAAGGCTATTAGCGAAAACAGTGGCATGCATCACTCACGCACCAAACACATCAATGTGGAGCACCATTTTGTTCGTGAGTGCATTGCTGCTGGCATCATCCAGGTTGTTTGGGTGGATACACGTTCTCAGAGAGCTGATTTTCTCACGAAGGCCCTCAGCCGAAATGTCTTCAAAAGTGTTGTTCACTCTGTTGGTCTTATCTGTCCGCATGATCCGGGTTGACAGGCTATGGCATGCATCTGGTTATCTTGTCTTGTGGTTCTCTCACGTGTGTCGATTGCTTGTCTACGGGTCATGGGGGAGTGTTGAAGTTTGTTGGCCACTCACAACTCTATGACCTCTTGTCTCCCACATTCTGCACACACATGTACAGATTAAATGACCATGGCCTCACCTGGGGAAGCGTCAGGCGTGCTCGCTCTGATTGGAGCCTCTGATGTCATCAAGCTGCTGCTGGGCCCAGGCGTGCCCTCTGGCACATATGTGGTCATTGCATGACTCTATGATTCTGTGTTGCGGTAGATGCTAGGGCTCTTACATTCTTGCCGGCCGGCGAGAATGTACCGAGCGAGCGATCATGCCGGCTTTGGCCGTGCACTGGTGAGCAGCCGCCCTCGGATTATTCCGAGTGGTCGGGCTCGACCCCCAGGTGGCGGCACTCGCTCACCCGAGCGAGATGCTCGGTGTGGGTGCATGCTCACCGGTGCTTAGCTTGCTCGCTCCCCTCATTCGTTTTTTTTCTTGGTTGAGTGCAACTTCTAAGGCAAGGTTACCGCATCCATGGCATGTGTTGCGCCCCAGTGCTCTCACCCGCCTCATCTCACACAGCTTAACGAGGAAACTACCTAGCAATTACAAGCGGTGTTGTTCATATTTGTTCCTTACCTGGTTAGCTAGAGCTTCTCTACGTGCACCTGGCGCTTCTTTCAGTTTACCATTCGGACAACCGAGGAGCTCGTTTGTACGACTCTTGGGACCTGACCAGCTGTTGTTTGGTAGCCCGCACCTAGGTTGGTCTATTTCCCACCAATCGGTTGAACTTGTGCGTGTGTCTGGGTGAGAGTATGTCCACACACTTGAATTTACGGTTGGTTCTAGCTTCTACTCTTTCATGAATGTCTTTGCCATCTTTCCACCAATAATAGGGTCGTTTGTCGCGTTGTGGTCATCACTTTGTGCTCTATCACACACATCGCAGAGAGGGTTTTCTCATTCCCTTAGTCAGTGGTTAGGGCAGGAACGTAACGACCACACTCGGCAACAGACTCGACAGGTAAGGGATCCATGAAATTTAAACACAGTTTGTTGAGCTGCAACTGAAGCTTGACAATGATAAGCAAACCACATAACAAAAGAATGCAATTTCACTCGGTTTGCTTGTCATTGTCAAGGTGCAGGCTCACGCAGGGACTCTGTTGTGGGGAACAGAGTATGGTTTGAACGTGATTTGCACACAAAACTGGGAGGGGGGGGTGTTGTGATGTTGTCAGTCATACACAGTTGTACAGTTGGTTGTGACCACTCGGCCGTGTCCATGCTCGTGCAGATCCTTGAGGCGGACCCAGCTGGAGACAGAGTTCCCTGAGGTGATGCTCCACCCGCTGGAGGCAGCCTGGAAGCCTACCCAGTGTACCAGAGGGCTCCCACAGCCCACGGACTACGTTTGGAGGTCTTCAGGATTTTCTCGGTGGACAGCCCTGCCAGGCTGATTTACATGTTTGTTTTATTACACTCTCCGGCTGTTCCCGGACGTAGGCGTGTGACCAGTTGTTGTGTCTGTCTTTTCGTCGTGCATCCGTAGGATCAGACGGCGCTCCGTTTGGACGCTTGTGCGCAGAATTATGGCCAAAACAGTGGTTTTGGGCCGGTTCAGGTTTGACAGGCACCGCCGTGTGCGCCACCCGCCGTGAGCCACGGCGGCTATTTATGNTGTCCCTTGCATGACCTGTGTGTCAACCAGCCAGACCCGTGCTGTCAGGCTAGCAAGCAGAAAGGCTAGGAAGCTTCCTGGAATCTTCTCATGGTATCAGAGCAGGCGAGCCAGTGCTCGTCGTGCTGCGCAGCAGAGACGCAACAGCTGCAGCAGCAGTGAGCAGCAGCAGTGGCAGCAGCCCACAGCAGCAGCAGCAGGTCCTGGTTGGACCCATCACCACCCTGAGTCGCTTGAAGCGACAAGAGCACGCAGCGACGCATATGCCATCATCCTGATGCGTCAGAAACCGCAACGGCAGGTTCGTGCTGCAGCTGCAGCGTGCCACAACGGCTTGAGGCCGTTGGAGCCCTTGCGCGCAGCAGCAGCCGGTCCGAGGCCGCCCGTGTGGCGACTTGGAGCCGCAAACCGGGCGAGCAACAGCACCATCAGCGAGCAACAGCAGCAGCGGCGGCCGTGGCCACTCAGGCACCAGAGGCACCAGTACCTTTTGTAGGTGCTGACTCCAGTCGTGCAGCTTCCTGGAAGCCGCACGGACGTGGAGGAGCCGCAGACGCAAATCGCGTCAGCCGCCATCCTCTCTTCACCCGCCTGTGCCGGACTCAAATAGCCACCAAAAGTTGCGCGCTATGGCTCGTTGGAAAGCTTAGATCTCAAGCTTTCCATCGTGCCCTTCCTCGCCTCATTTGGAGCTCTGTAGCCTGCAGCATTCACCGTTCCGCATCACTGATTTGAATTTTTCATTTTTTCGGCCTGAGCACAAAATGAGGTCGTTTTGGCCTTTTTCCCCACTTTTTGAAGACGAAACTTTCACCACTGTCTTCAGCATCCTCAGAAGCCTCTGTGGTCCAAATTTCGCTTCATTTGGACAACCTTCAATTTTTAGTGGTGAAAATTTAAATTTTAAAATTTTCACCACTTAGCCGATTTTTTGGTCAGAAGGTCGACTTTTGCCACCGTCCTAAATCGGCGAGAAACGCTGACGGTTCTGCGTTCGGACGACTTTTGCACCACCTCAGCATGGAGCCGAGCAGCTCCAAGGGCAAGGAGCTGGAGGACACCGTCACGAGCGGGGGCCGCAGCCCACGCTCAAAGGCGATTGACTTCCTGCTGGTGGAGCAGTCGTCACTCCGCCAGCGTCAGGATGAGCAGTCAGCTATGCTGCGACAGATCTGCGATGCCTTGGTCTCTCTGTCTGGGACACCGGGACATCAGCCCAGGAGAGAGAGAGAGAGGCAACCCCATCGGCTCAGGAGTCTGCTGACCCCACTGCCGCCCCTGCGCAGAGACAAGAGTCCATGGCCGAGGAGTGGGATCAGGCGCCACCTCCCACTGGAGAGGACGCGCTTCGCCGGCTGATGGAGCAGATGAGGAGCCTGCGCATTGAGACACCGGCGCCCAGTCCGAGGGGACAGCAGCAGCAGCAGCAGACCGACCCACGTCACTTCTCGGGTGCCGCTGGAGGAGCAGCGTTGATGCCTTTCATGCCCTTCCCACGCCCGCTCCTAGCACCACCAGAGGTCCAGCTCCCCACGGAGCGACGACCCAAGGACTTCGAGACTTCCCCGCCTCGCTACGACAGCAAGGCGGGGTTTAACTGTTGGGAGGTGCTGTTTCAGGTATGGGCAGACTCAGAGGGAGTCTGGCCCTACTACAACAACCAGTACCAGACGGCTGATCCGCTCCAGTCCCAGACGGCACCGCGTGCCATGCGTGGACTGCTGTACGCTGTTCCACAGGAGACAGTGGTCGACTTCCGCCCCTTCCTGGGCGCCCCTGGGACAGGATCAGGCGCAGACCCGCGCCGCGGCTGGGAGCTGGCGCTGACCCTTTTTGTAGCAGAGACTCACGCGACCCGGTCAGCGCGCCTTTGCGAGTTCCACTCCCTTCATCAGGGATCCTCGGAGTCAGCAGCTGATTATTGGCGTCGGGCCATGCGCCTGTACACTCGTCTGGGCACCGGAGGCGGCTCTCAGCTCTGGGCGCTGGACACCATCATGCTGGGAGTGCGCCCCGAGCTCACTGACACCTTCTCCCGCCTCGACCAGGACGTCCTCGCGTCCATGTCCGATACCCTGCAGCTGTTGCCCTGGGCGCAGCGGTACTTCATCCAGGTCGCGACAGCTGACGAGGCAGCCCGCGCGCATCGGCAGGGCGCCATGGCCGCAGCAGCAGTGGGAGCGACGTCCTCTACGCCTTCCACACCGTCGTCCACCTTCACCCCCACCAGCTCCACCTCTGCCTCTCCCGCTTCCTCCCCTGCTACTCCGACAGCCACTGCAGCAGCC
>SZWC01008034.1:26062-65019 GCA_023375785.1 Penium margaritaceum
AGGAGGGGGTTACACGTTGCTGAATTTTTTCCGAAGGGCAGTTTTGGTCAATTGTGCATTCACAATGGAGCAGTATCTACGTCGCAAGTAACGACTAGCTCTTCTAACATGCTTTCTTCCTATTGCTTTGAAAATCTGGGCCATGTGTACATATGTACATAATGCCATGTGTACTGTGGGTTATTTGAAGATTCATGCACAAAAAGGAGCACAGCCGAAATTCCTGCCCATGTATTTTCTCTCGACGCCAGGCATGGGAGCACAGAGTCAGTTAGAGTGGGTGCAGGTATGGATTTGTTTAGTTTTCCAATAGGAGAGTTATGCACCATATCCCGAAGGTAAATGATTCACCCCTTCTCTTACATGTCGCTGGATGTCTGCGTCTGACAGAGGCATCTGCCATTGTTGTCTAGTCAAGGAAGCATCTCTTTGAAGCATGCCTTTTCCCTCTGTGACAATGAGGGTGACGGAGGGACTCTCCACAGACGATCTTCAAACACAGGAATACTTTCGCAATGCAGTGTGAAGTGTGAAGCTACGTAGTACAAGCGTTCTATGTCTGTGTCCAACAATACTGAGCTTTCCTGTGAAAAACACTGCATTTCAATGTGAAGGCAGGAAAATCCATACAGATCGCAGGGAAGTGTACGAGTTGTAGCTTGAGCGTAGCCATAAAAAATTGTGCACTAAGGGATTGGATCCCGGGACTAACCCCCAGAATCTGGTACAACCAGCTGCGTAATAGGATTGTTGCTAGGTCTACAAGTTGATCGGCTCCGTCTCACTGTCATGGGCCTTGCCATCAGTCCATGTGCCCTCCACGGGTGCTGCAGCAGTGTAAAAATATAATCCAGAATCAGAATGATAGAACACAGTAGCCACGACAAAGCCGGAGGCACTTCCAACTGGAAAAGGGAGGACAGATACCAAGATAGTATGCGAAACAGACATGCGTGCAGAAATGGAGAACAGAAGATGAGCAGAGGGAGTGAGCAGCAGTTGTTCATACCGTACTGGCCAGTCTTTGAAGAGACAAACAAGAGGCGGCGTTGCAGGACTCCAGCCATGGCCAGGAAGATGGAGCACATGCCGAACATAGCCGTGATAGGGAATGCGCTCACCTGCAGAGTAGAACCAGCAGGCAAAACCAAGACAAGGGTGCAGGATTTTTAATACACTTACGATGACCAGCTCAGCATCTGTTGAGCATCTAGGCCACTCCAGCTCACTGTGACAGCTCCAGCAGGTGCAGCACACTGGACACTTCGTTAGCTAATAAGGATGCCAACACTGAGCACGACTGTCATGCACTGGAAGTGTTGCACAGAGCAGGCCAGCAAAATCCACAACAACCTCCAATGCACAGGCAGCATGAGAAAAGCCAGAGCAAACAGGGAAGTCCCAGGATGACATATCCCAACACTTGTCATGTTACGAGAGCTCCGTACATCAATTCCATTGTGGACAGCTCTCGTCACACAGCAGGCCCAAATCCTCATCCCAACAAGCAGCCAGCCCAGTTCCCAGCCAACAAGTAGCACCATCACCGATCGGTATTTGCAGACATTCCTCAGCAAGACAACCACTTACCCTATGAGATCTTCACTCCCAGCACAGACACTCAACAGGACCAACGGCATTGCTCCTGAGCACTCACATTGTACAGCACGATGCACACGAAGAGGTTGAGGGGGATGCGGAAGAAGTTCATGATAGTTGAGCGGGCCTCCTCTGGAATGTACTGAGAGCGCATCTTCATGATTGAAGGCCAGAAGATACCAACACATGCTTCGAAGACACAGAAGCCCATGAGCTGGATCTTGCCGCCAGGAGTGATGCCACCTCCCTCAGCTGCTTTGGGCTCAATTACGTACTGCAAGAGGAACAAGATTGGTGGAAAAGAATCATTTTCCCACTTGCTGCTTCAGTGGGTCCAGATACAAGAAAGGTCCGCATGCCAGACGCTGTCCAGAGATGCTTCTGCCACGATCCTACACCTCAACACTGCAGTTCTATGTCCAAGCCACTGGGAGGATGGTTGCACACATGTAGGTGCACTAATGTAGCATAGAGAATGTTTCATGCTTGGACTGCAAAATGTGGCCACTCCATCTAGTGGACAGACTTGTGCAATGCTTAGTCCTGTGACGAACTCCATATGTAACAGCATGCACACTCCAGACCAAACACCAGAATCCAGCACGGCTTACAAAGTTGAAGACGGGCACCAGGAGCGAGAGGGATGAGACCGCGAACACGATTTGCATATACAGCTCCACTTTCAGATTGGAGCGTGCCATGAGGCGGGACGCAATGCAGCTGCCCGTCATGGAGGAAAGCATGAAAGTTGCAAAGATGAAGCCGTGGGGAATATCCTGGTTGCTGGGAGAGAGAGCAGGCGTCCAGAGGAAGACAAAGGTGTACATCGAGCCCTCAAACAAGGACTGGATTGCGCCAAGCAGTGCGATCTTCTCATCTGCAGCACAGAGGTGAAAGAAAATCTCAGTTGTGAAAGAAAATCCCAGATGCTGTTACACCAGTCTGAGCATCATGTGCAATCGACCTGGAAAACAATGAGTTGCCTACGTGGCACAGCACAAATGAAGAGAGGGGCAGAGAGGCAGGAAGGCCGAGAGAAAGTGAGGCCGAAAGGGAGTGAGGATGAGAGGGAGTGAGGCCGAGAGGGAGTGAGGCCGAGAGGGAGTGAGGCGGAGAGGGAGTGAGGCGGAGAGGGAGTGAGGCGGAGAGGGAGTGAGGCGGAGAGGGAGTGAGGCCGAGAGGGAGTGAGGCCGAGAGGGAGTGAGGCCGAGAGGGAGTGAGGCCGAGAGGGAGTGAGGCCGAGAGGGAGTGAGGCCGAGAGGGAGTGAGGACAAGAGGGAGTGATGCCGAGAGGGAGTGAGGCGGAGAGGGGGTGAGGCGGAGAGGGAGTGAGNGGCCAGGATGCAATGATGATGGCCATGCCAATAGCCAGCAGGGTGGCAGCAGCATCGAAGGGGGCCACAGGACCCAACCCAAGGTTCTTCACCAGAGTGTTGGCAATGAGTCCAGAGATGATAGCAACAAGGCCGTTGCCCAGGAACACTGCCGTCGAGAAGGTCACTGAGAGCCATTGAGCTTCAAAACCCCTCTGCATATTCAGACACGTTCCGGCTTTTTCTTCCGTCAGCCATGATGAAGACAGCCGTTTCGCAGGACAGCAAACTAGCTGGGACACTGAACCATGGACCGAGAGAACTGAGGCCTGTTTTGCTACACACGCAAGACCTGCAAAGCTACATTAAGTGAAGGGAGCAAGGGCACCTCTCCAAATGCATTTACACTCACACACCTTGAAGTGCTCAGCCACCAGCCACGACTCGAAGGACGAGAAGAGCAGTGATGTGGCAACGCCACCCAAGACGCGGCCCACCATGAGGACAGAGTATTGTGGGGAGTGCTTTGTGAAGCACGACAGAATGTAGGTGATGCAATACACAATGCTGGCGTTGCGGCGGCCACTGCTCAAGAAAAGGAGAGGACAGCGCAGCGGAATACTAGCATGTCAGTGTTCAATATTTTCTGGCGTGAGAGGCATCGTGTAGGATTGTTTCTTGCTTCCCACCTCCTGAGTTGCATGCGATATGAACTACATGAACCGCGGTAGAAGAGAATTCCGCCTCTCACTACTCTAACGTGGAGACTTCAGATTGCTGTGAGCTGCTTGAAAACAGGGTTGGCGATTTAAATGTGTTCAAAACCAAGATTCAAAGTAAGATTGGTGCAATCAGACTTCTTGCGCGATTCAAAGTGTGCATAACTGTGCAGAGCCACAGAACGACTCTCCTTTGCGCGCCGCAAAGGAGAGTCGTAGCAAATTATTACCCTCGAAACTTACTGCTTGTCAGCAAGTGAGCCGACGATGGTTCCGAACACCATGGAGGAGCCGAACCCAGCAATGAAGAGCCTCCCAATGTCACCACGATCGTAACCGTAGTGCTGGTACAGCGCATAGACGTATGGTCCCTGGAGCCAGTCACCGGCTGCAGCATGAAGAGGGCACCAAAAGAATATGGAAGGATGACATCGAAGAGTAAGCTAGGAACGCTTCGGAAGGGCAGCGATCCATAATCTAAAGCACGAAAATCGCTTGGTGCTCAGTGGCGCGCAGGGAGGTCTGGAGGTTCAGTGTATAGACGAACACCTGACGTGTGAAGGGACCCGGAGTCACAGATTCACGGGCAAAGAATGAGAGACAACGCTCTAGCCATATGGAGCTAGACGAGCCACCAAGTGGTATTGCGTTGGAAGCTGAGAGTCATGATATGGACGCAACAGATGTCCAGCTCCTCGCTGGACATCGTGCAAGCAACCGTCGTCCCAAGTCTTTCATTGCCTAGTAGAGATGGCCACTGAAATTCCAAGCAGACATCCATGCATCCAAGCAGGGCACAACACCCTGCGTGGAATGGGTGGACAGGGGCAGTGCACGCACCCATCATTAGCGAGTACACAACGAGGTAGTTGTTCTTGAACGCCTCGAATGCCGGAGATGTCTGAATCTTATCTTTCTGGCCCTTCGTGAATTCGAGACCGCAGCACAGCACCAGCAACACGCCGAACAGGATCCAGAAGAATTCCTCCATTTTCGCGACCTGAACTGGAACTCAACGACGATCTCGACGCCTGCAAAACCGCCGGGGTGAGGAGAATGAGAAGATAGGGACGTTGGATGAGAAGGCGGACCGAGGCCGAACAAATTCTGGGAGGAGCCCGTGAAAACTCGGCAAAGGACGGGAACTGAGCTGGATTGAGATCACCACGTGCTCTGCCACTCAGGTCCTCTGGACATCGAGGTGTACCTTTGGCCTGCGTCACTAGAGTGCGTCGCTGAGTGTCTCCTGGAGCTGGGGCAGCGGATGGACCTTCTGGCTATGTCTGACCTGAGACGGCTCAACAGCTACGTTAACTCGACGGTTCGACGGCGCTGCACTTGCGTGAAAATGGTAAGGACGTATGTAGCTTCAGGGCCACAAGAGATGAGCAGTCGCTGCGGCGAAGCTGAGAGCAGCAGCCCGCAGGCAACGAGCTGCAGCAACTCTCTCCAGTAACCGGCACCTGATGGATATCCAGCGCTTCGCTTCGTGCGCAGAACGTGGGAAAAAGCTTGCCGATGTCGCCGGTCGCGTTAGAGGAGAGTACACGGATGGGAGCCGATCGCGGACTCGTCGCGGCCTAACCTCTTGTCCTGTGCGTGCGAGTAACCCGCGAACGCAGCGTTCGGCGCGAGATGATGTGCCGGTCGCCATCAGGATGTGACCGCTCGATGGTGTCGGACCTTTTTTGTCCGGCGACTGGGGACGACTGGTTTGACAGAACCGACTGGTCCACCTGCGCTGCAGCACGTCGCGGTGGCCGTCACATCGGCTGCCCGAAATGGCGAAAGCACAGGCGCAGCAAGTCCGAGTGGCAAGAGCGCGGAGATCCTCGGATGGCACCCTGCGACCGCGACCTTCTCACCCAACCACGCCGTTTCCCTCGCGTCACTTTTTTCAAGTCGGAACAGCAATGATTCCTATGGCCGTCTTCTGCTCCGACGGAGGCCAGTCCAGCCCTAGGCATGCCTCGGTCAGCAGGCCTTCAAATGGCTTTAACCCCTCAACAAACCCCTCCGTGACCTAATGAAATCTAGATTCAAGCCAGACCTCACTACCGAAAGGTAAACTAATTTCACTCACCCAGTTTGAATTTCATATGCACACAAAGCGAGAGTCATTAAAATGCTTCCATTATGAACATATTATAAGAGAAGATTATCCATATACCCAAACTATTCCATGGTACCTTATGTTTGTAGATTTTAATCATGATATGTTATTCGAAAAATTCTTCATTTAGATATCATTTATGACGAAGAGGTTAGTTTCAGAAATTTATTTCAACTTTATCTAAGAATAATTTATGAAGTTTCATTGATGATGCATTTCTTAATGCATTGTGCCAATTTTCCGACACATGGGGCCACATACTTGTTAGTAAACGGGCACAATGATGAAAAAGGCTCTATTTGATCGATGATGTTACCAAACATATCGTTTTCTCGTGTTAAGTGGTTAGATCCATTACTATACCTATAACTTTCTCTCATTAAAAACTATTAGATAAAGATCATAATTCCTTAAACATACACTTTTTCCTACCACTTTTAACCCTTGCATGATCTTGATTCCAATATGTTTACCCTTTGAGGTGTTCATATATAAAAAATCATGATTTTACACATTTTTGCTTTTAATAACATTCTATTCATTTTATCGAAACATTTTTTTATGATTTACCCTACCACTCTTGGATCTCAACGAATGGAAAATTGCAAATTATGAAATCTATGAACAAGACAATATTTTTCAACTTTGTATAATTTTGGTAGTCCTTAATGGTCGAATCTGCATTAAATGGTACCTTGATTTCAACGTTTCATATGGAAAAAACACCATTGAAGTTTCAAATCCTTTAGCCTTTCACAGAAAATTAGAGTTCAATTATTTTTATGGTATGTAGAATCCATTGAGCAAAAAAGTGCATCGCATTCAATCAACTTCAAAAACAATTATTATTTAAATCCAAGATCATTATGGTAATTAATATGGGCTTATTATGCTTAATAATTCTAGCCAAATTTTGTTTAAATGAAAATTACATAAGACTTGCATAACGAAATAAAATTTGAGGTAGTCAAATTGAATGACTTCTATATAATTCAAAAAAAATGGCATGATAATTTCAGAATGTAAATAAAAATATACATTTTAGGTTTATTATAAGTTAAAATCATAAAATGTTACTCCACATATGAAGTGCTTTGAGAGAATTCTGACTTTGGGGGCTATTATCATTAAAAATCTTGAAATAATTTCAAATATATATTATGGATATTTCTGATTTTAAATGATATATTGTATTGAATAGGATTCTACACTAGAACAATTTGTTTTTTATATGTGTCCATCGAATGATGATGTTTATCATGTTGGTACGATAACTGTGAATTGACGTATCCACAATTTAGGGCAAGATATTTCATGAAACATATTTCATTCTCTTGTAATGAGTTTGAAAATGTGTTGACTGATGCACTGTACCGAACTTTTGTTCGTGGTGATATTAGAATAGTCTCAGGAAGTAGTGTGGTACTGTCGAAGATATTTATAGCAATTGTAGTCTATAGAACTTAGCATAGCTTAACGCGAACTTTGCGCGCTAGGCAGGCAGGTTGTGATGGACGACGTCGAGCCGTGACAGCCGATCTCGATTAGTTTGCCTCTCTGCCCGTAGGGACTGCGCACTGACCGCGCTAGGGTGGGGGGGGAGGTATGTAATCATGCGGCTGTCCGTGCGCCGGGCGAACGGGAGCGCCGGGCGAACGGGAGTTCCTGGGAGGTATGTAACGTGATCCCCACCCACGCCCTCCGCCTAACACTCGCCTTACAGATCCGCATGCTTTCTGACACCTTTCACGGTTGCGATGGAAAGAGATCTCGCCGGGCAGGCAGTCGGGCCGTCCTTCCACCGCGAATGATATCGCACATCGCCGGCCGTCAGCTATGATCGATGGGTTTCCCGCGCTTTCGAAGTTGAGGGTTCCGCTGGCTACCTCGGGGGGTGAACCGATGCTTTTATTCTGATTTTGATTCTTCCCTCGGCTGGCGGGACGCGCCACGGCGAGCTGCTTGGCGAGCCGACGAGGATGCTTGCCACAACACCAAAACCCATCCAAAAAATCGATAATATCCTTCCCGCCTCTTTAAATTAATTCCATGCCTAGTTCTTCCTACATGGAAGCGTTCCCAACATCTTGGTAACGTCTTATCTGCGGAAAACAAATAATCTATCTGAATGCCTGACATTAGGACGTTGATGTGAAAATATGGTCAAAAACTGATCTACATGAATCTTCATCTACATCGATGGCATTGGATGAGTTTTGCACTAAAATAAAGACCACGATTTAGCACACGCATCTTCGTTGCTGACGAGGGAATATGGTACATACCGAGCGACAAGCTCCGACGACCTCATTCCACGTTTAAGGCGTTTCATCCCTCTCCCGAAAATCGATTAGAACTTCCATCGCCTTCCGCATAAATCAACCGCGGAAACATTGAACCTTGATGTGATTTCTCGTTCATTCCATCGCAATCCCTCCTCTCGAAAAATCACAGAAGAACCACCAATCTAGCGCGTTGTCGATGAGACCGTAGAATGAAAACCAACAACACAGCGTCGGGTTACGGGCTTGGCCAGTGATCGGCGTTGGTCGTAGATGGACTTCGAGTTTCCACTCAATTCCAATTTCCCTCGGGGCCTAAATAAAGACCACCCCCTATCCTGATGCGCGACTCATCTGCCTAGCTTCCGTGGGGAATGTAATAACTTTCTCCAGTGAAGAGTTATAAGCCCCGAAACTCTTTGAGTGGTGAGCACCGTGTTGCATACATCTGATACCCCATAATGCCTCTTTCATTGAGAGGTGGGGGTGTTATGACGAACTGAGCGTAGCTGGTGAATAGGTAGAAGTTGCGAGGCAGAACACGGTTTCGAATTTGGGACACTTGAGCAACTTATAATAAGCGGTGAGTGTACTTCGATGACAAGTGTCGAAGTGATCATATTTGTACAAGTGTCAAGCTATAAATGAGGCATAGTCAGGGTCATCCGGTCGACTGTCGGGCGACACATGTAGAGCATCGTCGTGAGTGGTCGGACTCGAGAAGGTCCGCCGAGAAGTCGGGAGTCTTCGAGAACCGACGGTGAAGATGCGAGATGCACCTTTATGAATCCAGAGTCGTCTCGGTGCGTCGAGAAGTCGACTGAAAGGTCATGATACTTCCCTCTGTAGGTTCGCGAGTGGTCGAAGATGTTCGAAGGTTTGGGAATATCCATTGAGGGCGGGGCAGTTGGCCAGTTTGCCCTTGACCGTTGGAGTGAATGTCGCGGTTCTTGTGACATGATGGGTTGTTTGTGTAAAAATATATGTGCAGAGCGAGAAAGATTAGGGACTCGTGTCCGTCTAGTGCAGAACTCCCCACTTAAGCCGCGATTTTTTTTCACGTCTATATGTGGCCCGTTGACGGCGATCGTAGCCGTCGATGAGATGATTGTCGTATCGGGGGTTTTCGTAGGATCCCCTGCTGTTATGCGTGACGTCGTAGCCATGCCACTTGACATGATATTCTGTCGTATTGCTTCGTAGTCGATGGCCGAGGATGTCCTCGATGACGTACTCTGTATCTTCGTCCACTTGATCGTGAGGCGCTCGAGGGACATCCCTACCAGGGAAGTCCTTTCCGGGGTCTCGGTAATGCTTGAGTCTGCTGCCATGGAACACCGGATGAACCTGCATAGTGTCGAGGAGTTTGAGTCCCGCAACCACGGGGGTTTGCATGCACTCGTTCTCAAACAGTCCCAACCATCGGGGTTTGACGGAGCTGTACAGAGTTCTATGGAGTTGTACGGAGCTATACAGAATTGTACAGAGTTGTAGAGAGTTTCACAGACTTGTACGGAAATGTAAGGAGTTGTATGGAGTTGTAGCAAGTTGTACGGAGTTGTACAAATTTTCATGGAATGATACGTTGTAGGAATTGTACGGAGCTGTGTGGATTTGTATGGATTGGTATGGAGTTTTACGGAGTTGTATGGAGTTGTACAGAGTTGTACGGTGTTGTTCAGAGTTGTATAGATGACAACATAGGAGTATGGAGTTATACGGGGTTATACAGAGTTCTATGGCATTGTACGGACTTGCACGGGGTTCCATGGGGTTGGACGGAGTCATACGGAGTTTTACAGAGTTGAACGGAGTTGTACGGAGTTGTATTAAAACGTATGGAGTTTTACGGACCTATACATGGCTGTACGGAGCTGTAGCAAGTTGTAGAGAGCTTTATGGAGGTATATAGAGTTGTACAAAGTTGTACTGATTTATTCACAGTTTCACGGAGTTGTTTGCAACTGTACGGACTTGTACAACGTTGCACGGAGTTGTATGGCAATCTACAAATCTGTGTGGATACCTACGGAGTTGTACGGAGATGTACGGAGTTGTACAAAGATGATTGAAGTTGTACGGAATTGTACAGAGTTGTACTGAATTTTCCAGAGTTGAACGTATGGATGCGGAGTTCTTCAAATTGTACAGAATCATACAAGGTTGTGCGGAGTTGTACACAGTTGTACAGAGTTGTAGTGAGTTGTACAAAGTTGTGCAGGGTTGCACAAACTTGTATGGAGATGTATGGAGTTGTACGGAGTTGTACGGAGTTGTAATGATTTGTACAGGGTTGTACGGAGTTATGCGGATTTGTATAGAGTTGTACGGAGTTGTATGGATTTGTACAAAGTTGTACAAGTCTGTACGTAGGTGTACAGATTTGTACATAGCTGTACAAAGTTGTAGAAAGCTGTAGCAATTTGTACGGAGTTGTACAAAGTTTTATAGATTTGTAGGGCATTGTACAAAGTTGTAAAGAGTTTTACGGAGTTGTAGGAAGTTGTAAGCAGTAGTAGAACATCGTACAATGTTCTATGGAAGTGTAATGAGTTGTGCGGAGTTGTACGGAGTTTTAGCGAGTTGTGGAGAGTTGTAGCGAGTTGTAGAGAGTTGTATGGAGTTAAATGCAGTTGTACATAGTAGAACGGGGTTGTACAGAGCTGGATGGAGTTGTCTGGGATTGTACGTAGTTGTACAAATTTCTACAGGGTTATACGGAGTTATAAGGACTTGTACATATTTGCACAGAGTTGCACGGGAATGTTCGGAGTTGTATGGATCTGTATGGAGTTTTGCGAGGTTGTAGCAAGTTATACGAATTTGTACAGAGCTGTAGAGAGTTCTATGGAGTTCTATGGAGTACAACAGAGGTGTGCAAAGCTGTCAGGAGTTGTACGAAGTTGTAGCAGACTATACGGAGTTGTACAAAACTGTATGGATTTGTACAAAGCTGTACAGATTTGTACAGATTTGTACGGAGCTGTACGGATTGGTACAGAGTTGTACGGAGTTGTACAAAGTTGTGCGGAGTTGTACGGAGTTGTATGGAGTTGTACGGATTTGTCACGGATCGTACAAGGCTATATAGAGTTTTGTAGAGCCGTACAGAGTTGTGCGGAGATTTACGGAGATGTACAAAGTTATATGAAGGTCTACAAATTTGTACGGAGTTGTAAGCACTCGAAACTCCTACCATGAAATCATTGCGATGTCTCACGTCCCCTTGCTGTCGTCACCTGTTTAACAAACCTTTGTATATCTCATTGCCCCTGTCTGCTTATGTTGTTGCCACCTTCCCTCGCTACATTATTTTTACATGTGATCTGAGCACCAGGATCCCTCACCTAGTTCCTCGTGACCACGTCATCGCTTCCTCCAACGCCACCCCACTCCTCTCAGCTTCCCTAGTTTCTGACATCAGTAGCATCATTTTGACCGCTTCTCAAATATGCGGTGGTTCCTTGTCATCGTGACAAGCGCCATGTTTCTGTTCTATGCCCGTGGCCGCGCCCGATGAACCCTCCACCATCAACGGCCACAAGCTGCCCTTGAGACGCCTCCTACTACCAATGTATTTGAAGCTTCGTGCCGCCCGTAAGCATGTCTTTCCTTAAGTGCTTTCGCCATTCTACCTTCTTCCCACCACCATCGCCACCGCAGCTTGCCGCATCAGTCTCATTCGCTACATTCTCCTCCTCGATTCCACATCATCCTCTCGAGCCGCCCTCTCGCGCCACATCCTCTCGTCAACAGCAACAAAGCTCTGTCTCCTGCCGGGACATCAGACACCACCAGTCTTCTTGCTTTTTGGTCTTAACCTAACTGGGGAACAAGCCGTCACTCTCTTGAAATTTGTGTGCGTCCCTACGTCTCTCTGACCACACTTGCTGTAGCCGACTTCCTCTCACTGTCAGGATATCGGACACCATCAGTCTTGTGCCCGTCGGTCTCGGGCCAACTAGGGAACAAGTCATCACTCTTCTAACATCAGAGCATCTGGTTGCCTCGCCCGCATCTACTTCAACTCGCTTCACATTTTTCTTCATCCCCCTCTGTCACCGCCGCTTCGAGTTTTACGGGATTGTACAGAGATGTATGGAAATGTATGGAGTTGTACGGAGTTGTACAGAATTGTACTTGGTTGTATGGAATTGTAGCGAGTTGTAGCAAGTTGCTCGCAGTTGTACGGAGTTGTACGGAGTCGAACGGAGTTGTAGACACATGTATGGAGGTGTATGGAGTTGAACAGAAATGTAGCAAGTTTTTTGGAGTTGTACGAAGCTGTATAGAGTTGTACGGAGTTGAACGGAGTTAGAAAAATTTGCATAGAGTTGTATGGAGTTGTACAGAGTTGTAGCAAATTTCACGGAGTTGTACAGAGTTATACTGAGATGTAGAGTTTTGTACGGAGTTGTAAGGAGTTGTATAGTGTTATATGGAGTTTTACAGAGATGTACGGAGTTGTACGGAGGTGTGTGGAGTTTTACGGAGATGTACGGAGTTGTAGCGAGTTGTACGGAGTTGTACGCATTTACACAGAGTTGTATAGAGTTGTACGGAGTTGTACAAAGTTGTGCGGAGGTGTATAGAGTTGTAGCGGTTTTTATAGAGCTGTGTGGACTTGTACAGAGTTGTACTCACTTGGAAAGTGTTTTACGAAGTTGAAGGACGTTGTACGGAGTTTTATGGAGCTGTATAGAGTTGTACAGAGTTGGATCCATTTGTATAGAGTTGTACAAATGTTTACAGAGTTCTATGGACTTGTACGGAGTTGTAAATAATTTTACAGAGTTTTCTGGATTTGTAAGGAGATTTGTGGAGTTCTACGGAGTTGTACATAATTGTATAGAGCTGCATGGGATTGTACAAGGTTTTACAGAGTTGAAGCAAGTTGTAGCGGATCGAAGCAAATAGAAACGAGTTGTACAGAGTTGTTGGGAATTGTTGGGAGTTTTACGGAGTTGTGTGTAGTTATACGGAGTTGTATGAAGTTGTATGGATTTGTACGGAATTGTATGGAGTTGAACATAGTTAAACCAGTTTGTAGCAAGTTAAAGGCTCTTTTTATGGAGTATTATGGAGTTGTAAGGAGTTGTATGGAGTTGTAGGGAGTTAAACAAAGATCTACGGATTTGCATGGATTTGAACGGAGTTGAACGGAGTTGTACGGAGCTCTACGGAGTTAAGTGGAGTTGTACAAAGCTGTAGGGATTTGTAAAAACTTGTACTACATTGTACATAGTTATATGGGAGTGCACTGATTTGAACGGAGTTGCACGGAGTTGTGAGAATTTGTATGGAGTTGTACGTAATTGTACGCAGCTCTACGCACCTGTGCAAAGTAGAAGTGATTCGAACAAATTTGTATGGAGTTGTACTGAGTTGTACCAAGTTGTACCAAATTTTCCCCTGTATGGGGTTGAACAGAGGTTTACAGAGTTGTACGGAGTTGTAAGTATCTGTAGAGAGTTGTAGCGCATTGTAGAGAGTTGTACTAAGTTGTACGGAGTTGTATGGAGTTGTACGGAGTTGGAAAGAGTTGTACGGAGTTATACATAGTTGTACGGAGTTGTACGCAGCTATACAAAGTCATAGGAAGTCCTACGGAGTAGTAGGTAGTTGTACGGAATTGCAAGGAGTTGTACGGAGTTTTACAGACTTGTACGGAGTAGTACACAGTTGTACGGAGTTGTATGGGGTTGTACGGATTTGTAGCAAGATGTAGAAGCATTGTACGTAGTTGTATGGAGTTGTACAGAGTTAAATATAGTTATACAGAGTTGTACAAAGCTGTACCCAAGTTGACGGTGTTGTACGAAATTGTATGGAGCTGTACAGAGTTTTACGGAGTTGTAGCAATCTGTACACCATAGTACAGAGTTGTACGGGGTTATATGGAGCTACAATGAGGTTTACAGAGTTGTACACAGATGTACAAAGCTGTACGGAGTTGTATGGGGTTTTATGGAGCTATGTAGAGTTGTACGGAGTTGTAGTTATTTGTACGGATTTGTTTGGAAATGTACAGAGTTGCAAGGAGTGTATGGATTTGTACGGAGTTGTACAGAGTTGTTCAGAGTTGTACAGACTTGTACCGAGTTGTACAGAGTTGCAGCAAGTTCTAGCGAATTGTAGCAAGCTGTAGCGAATTGTAGCGAGTTGTACAGGAAGAATGGAGCTATGCAAAGCTATACGGAGTTGAACGGATCTGTATATAAATGTATGGATTTGTACGGTGTTGTACAGAAATATAGCGTGTTGTACGGAGTTGTATAGATTTGTACAGAGTTGTACGGAGTTGTACAACATTTTACAGAGTTTTGTAAAGTTGTAAGGAACTGTAGGAAGTTGTACGTAGTTGTATGCAGTTGTACGAAGTTGTATGGATCTGTACGGAGTTGTAAGGAGCTGTACTTAGTGATACGGAGTTATACCAAGTTATACGGAGTTGTACGGAGATGTGCAGAGTTGTACGGAGTTGTACAAATTTGTAGCAAGTTGTACGGATTTATACAAAGGTGTACATAGTTGTATAGAGTTGTATGGAGTTGTATAGAGCTGTACGAAGTTGTACAGAGCTGTATAGTGTTGTAGCAGTTTTTACAAAGCTGTACAAAGTTGTACGGATTTGTACAGAATTATACTGAGTTGCAGGGAGTAATACAGAGCTGTATGAAGTTGCAAGGAGTAGTATAGAGCTGTAGAAAGTTATACAGATTTGTAGCATTTTATACGGAGTTGTACGGAAAATTATGGAATTGTATATAGTTTTACCGATTTGTACATAGTTTTACAGAGTTGTATGGAGTTGTACGGAGTTGTTAGGATTTGTACAGAGTTTTACGGAGTTGTATGGAGGTGAACAGAGTTGTATGGAACTGCATGGAGTTGTACAGGGCTATACGGAGTTGTAGCGAGATGTATCGAGTCATAGCGAGTTGTATAGAGTTGTAGGGAGTTATAAGGAGTTGTACGGAGTGGTATGGAATTGTATGGTGTTATATCGTGTTGAACGGAGATGTACGGAGTTGTATGGCATTGTCCGGAGTTTTAGTTTGTTGTATGGAGTTGTACAGAGTTGTACATAGATGTACAAAGTTTTACGATGTTGTAAGGAGTTGTACAGGGTTGTAAATAATTGTACATAGTAGTAGTGACTTTTATAGAGTTGTACGGAGTTGTACGGAGTTGTGCAAAGTTATATTGAGTTGTAGGGAGTTGTGCAGAGCTCTACAAATTTGTATGAAGTTGTACAGAGTTGTAGAAATTTGTTATGCAGTAGTACATAGTTGTATAGAGTTGAACAGAGTTGCACAACATTGTATGGAGTTGTATGAAGTTTTACAAAGTAGTACCGAGTTGCACGGAGTTGTATGGGATTTTGTGGAGTTCTACAGGGTTGTACGGGCGTGTAGCAAGTTGAAGTGAGTCGTAGCGGGTTGTAGCGAGTTGTACAGAGTTGTACGGATTTGGACGGAGTTGGACAAAGGTGTACAGAGTTGTACGAAGTTATACGGAGTCATACGGAGTTGTAGCAGGCGTTAGGGAGTTCTACGGAGTTGAATGGAGTTATACAGAATTAGATGGATTTGAACACTGTTGTACGGATTTGTAGCAAGTTATAGAAAGGTTTTACAGGGTAATATGGAGTTGACCGGAGTCATATGGAGTTGTCCAGAGTCGTATGGAGTTGTAGGAATTTGTACGGATTTGTACACAGTTGCACAGAGTTATACGGAGTTGTATGTACTTAATCGGAGTTGTATATAGTTGTAGCAATTGTTGCAGAGTTGTAGCAAGTTCTATGGAGTTGTACGGAGTTGTAAGAAATTGTATGGAGTTGTATGGAGTTGTTTGGAGTTCTAGTGATTTGTAGGGAGTTTTATGGAGTTGTACGGAGTTGTACGGTGTTGTACAGAGTTGTACAGAGTTTTACAGAGGTGTACGGAGTTGTAGCGAGATGTAGTGAGGTGTAGCGAGCTGTACTGAGCTATGCAGAGTTGTATGGATTTTTATGGAGTTGTATGGAGTTGTATGGATTTGGACGGAAGTGTACGGATTTAACAGAGTTTCACAGAGTTGTACGAAGTTATACGGAGCTACAGAAAGCTATATGGAGTAAAAGGGAGCCATATAAAGATGTAGGTATTTGTTTGGAGTTGTATGGAGTTGCACGGAGTTTTACGGAGTTGTGCAGCATAGAAAATAGTTGTACAGGGTTGTACAAAGTTGTACGGGGTTGTACGGACTCATAGCAAGTTGTAGAAATGTTGTACAGGGTTTTTTGGAGTTGTACAAAGTTTTATGGAGTTGTATGGAGTTGGACGGTGTTGTACAGAGTTGTACGGTTTTGTAGGGAGTTGCACGAAGTTGCACAGAGTTGTACAACCTTGGAGAAAATTTTACAGCGTAGTACATAGTTGTACGGGGTTTTACAGAGTTGTACAAAGTTGTACATGATTGTACGGATTTGTATGGAGTTTTGCGGAGTTGTAGCGCGTTCTAACGAATTATAGTGAGTTGTGACGAGTTGTACAGAGCTGTACGAAGTTGTACAAAGTAATACAAACTTGTATGGAGTTGTAGATAGATGTTTTGAGCTGTACGGTATAGTTCACGGATATAGCATAATTGTACGAAGTTGTACAGAGTTAAATAGAGTTGTGCGGAGTTATACAAAGGTATATGGAGTTGTAGCAAATTATTTGAAGTTGTAGGTCGTTGTAAGGAGCAGTACAGATCCGTACAGAGTTATAAGGAGTTGTACAGATTTATTAGGACTTGTACAGAGTTGTCTGGAGTTTTACAGAGTTGTAGCAAGTTCTACAGAGTTGTACAAAGTTGTATGCAGTAGTACAGAGTTGTACTGAGTTGTATAGAGTTGTATAGAGTTTAATAGAGTTGTAGAAATCTTTACAAAGTTGTACGGAGTTCTACGGAGTTGTTCAAAGTTGCACTAGGTTGTATGGAGTTGTACGAAGTTGTACGGAGTTATACAAAGTTGTACAGAGTTGTATTGAGTTATAGCAATTTGTATAGATGAGCACCGAGTTGTACGGAGTTGTACACAGTTGTGCGGAGTTGTACAGATTTATTAGACGAATTGAACGAGATGTCGAAGTGATGGCAGAAGCAGGTAGAAGCAGTCGAGTACGTAGAGGCACTGGAGAGGGTTGATTGAAGTAAAGAGCTGGGAGGAGATGCAGAAGTTAGGCAAAAAGTGAGGACAGAGGGATTGTAAGAACCAAGTCAGAGTGAGGACGTAGACTTGGGTTCAGGGAGAGAATGCTGGGAGGGTGAGTGGAGGGGTGATGGACAGGACGAGCCGAGCGAAGGAGCAAGAGTGGCAAAGCGAGGAGGAGTGAGGCTGAGGGTTCAGATCGAGTGATGCAAAAGAATGAGCAGTGAGCGAGTAGAGCGGTCACACAATGGTGAAGCCACAAAACCAAAGTCAAACATAGTGGAAGTGACTAGTCTAGAAAAAAATTGGAGGGAATGAACATCCCCTGTATATAGAGTAAAACAAGACAAACATACAAGCATCATTCCGCTAGCCGGAGGCGGGTAACGCTTGTCACTCTATTAGGGGATGACTTTTTTGTCGATGATGATGGCCGGGGTGATCGATACATTGTTGCCAAGGTGGTTCGGTCTAGGATCTGAACCTTTGCTGAGAATTCGGTAGTTCCAAGTAGTGACCCCCGTTGGAGTCTATTTTTCTGACATGAGTTGTATAGATTTGCACCGAGTTGTGAAGAGTTGAGTTCAGTGGTGTTGTACAGAGTTTTACAAAGTTACACTGAGTTTTACAGAGTTGTATGGAGTTGTATGGAGTTGTGCGGAATTGTACAGGGTTGTACGGAGTTGTAGCGGGTCGTAGCGAGTTGTAGCGACTTGTAGCGAGTTGTAGCAACTTGTAGTGTATTGTAGTGTGGTTTATGGAGTTGTACGGAGTTGTACAGAGTCGTACCAAGTTGGAAGGGAGTTCAAGGGAGTTTTATGGAGTTGTACGAAGTCGTACGGTGTTATATGGAGTTGTACGGATCTAAAGCGATTCAAAGAACATCTTTACAAAGTACTATGGAGTTTTAAAGAGTCGTATGGAGTTGTATGAAGTTTTACAAAGCTGTACAGAGTTGTAAAGATTTTTATATAAATGTCCAAAGTTGTACGTAGTTAATCGGAGTTGTATAGAGTTGCTGCATTTTGTACAGAGTTGTATGGAGTTGTATGGATTTTTGTACAAAGTTAACCTGAATTGTACAGAGTTGTAAAAACTTAGATGGAGTTCTACGGAGTTGTACGTAGCTGTACGGAGTTTAGGAAATTTGTACGAAGTTGTAAAGAGTCATACGGAGTTGTACATAGTTGTACAGAGCTGTACGGAGGTGTACAGAGGTGTACGGAGGTGTACGGAGTTGTACGGAGTTGTACAAATTCGTACAAAGTTGTAGATATTTGTAGCGAGTTGTAACGAGTTGTAAGAAATTGTAACGAGTTGTACAGATTTGCACGGAATCGCATGGAGTAGGATGGGTTTGGACACAGTTCTACAAAGTTGTACAGAGTTATGCGGAGCTAAACAGAGTTGTATGGAGTTGTTGGCATTCCTACGAAGAATAAGGTAGTTGTATGAAGTTGCATGGAGGTGTACACATTTTTACCGAGTTGTACAGACTACTACATAGTTCTACGGTGTTTTACGGAGTTCTATGGGGTTGTACAGATTTGTAGCAAGTTGTAGAAACGTTGTACGCAGTTGTATGGAGTCGTACCGAGTTTTATGGAGTTGTAGGGTGTTTTATAGGGTTGTACGGAGCTGTACGGAGTTGTACGGGGTTGTAGAAATCTGTGCAGAGTAGCACACAGTTGTAAAGAGTTTTACAGAACTGTACTAAGTTTTAACAGGTTGTACAAAGCTATATCAAGCTACACAGAGTTGTACAGGATTATATAGAGTTCTAGTGATTTGTACAGGGTTGTATGGAGATGTTCAGAGTTGTACGGAGTTGTATGGGGTTGTACGGATTGTACGGAGTTATACGGATTTTAAGTTGTACGGAGTGGTACGGAATTGAATGGAGTTGTACGAAGATGTACCGAATTTTAGCGAGTTGTAGCGATTCCTAGCAAGTTGAGGCGAGTAGTAAGGATTTTATGGAGTTCAACGATGTAAAATGGATTTATACAGAGTTGTACAAAGATGTATGGAGTTGAAATAGAGATGTACGGACATTTAGCAAGTTGTACGGAGTTGTAGATAGTTGTACAAAGTTGTACAGAGTTGTAGCAAATAGTACGTAGTTGTACGGAGATGTACAGATTCATGCGGTGTTGTAAGGAGCTGTACAGAGTTGTGCGGGGTTGTATAGATTTGAACGAAGTTGTATGGAGTTTCACGGAGTTGTACAAAGTTGTAGCGAGTTGTACGGAGTTGCACATAGTTGTAAAGAGTAGTATGGAGTTCCATAGACTTTTATAGAGTTGTACAGAGTTGAACAGAGTTGTACGACGTTTTACGAAGCTGTACGGGGTTGTACAAAGTTTTACAGAGTTGTATGGAGGTCTATGGATTTGTACGAGATTGTACATGGTTGTACAGATTTGTAGCGAGTTGTAGCAAGTTGTAGCCAGTTTTACATAGTTCTCTGGAATTGGACGGAATTTTTCGGAGTCGTATGGAGTTGTAGTGAGTTATAGGAAGTTATAAGGATTAATAAAGAGTTGTATGGAGTTGAACGGAGCTGTGCGGAGTTATATGGAGTTGAACGGAGTTGTACGGAGTCGTATGGAGTTGTAGGAAGTTGTACGGAGTTGTATGGAGTTGTACATAGTTCTATGATGTTTTACAGAGTTGTGCAGAGCTGTACAGAGTTGTACGGAGATAATCATAGTTGCACAGAGTTGTAGCAATTTGTACAGAGTTTTACCAAGTCTAAAAAGGAATTTATAGAGTTGTACCGTGTTGTACGGAGTTGTACAGAGTTGTAAGAGATTGTATGGAGCTGTACGGAGTTGTACAGAGGTGTACGTAGCTGTACGGAGTTTGAGCGATTTGTACCGAGTTGTACGGAGATGTACGGGATTGTACAGAGTTGTATGGAGTTGTACAGAGATTTACGGAGTTGTACGGTGGTGCACGGAGTTGAACGGAATTGTAGCGAGTTGTAGCCAATTGGAGCAAGTTGTACGAAGTTGTATGAGATTTTTCAGAGTTGAATGGATTTGCATGGAGTTGTACGGTGCTTGATGGATTTATACGGATTTGTACATAGTTCTACAAAGTCGTAGTGCATGGTACAGAGCAGTATATAGATGTACGGGGCTGTATGTAGTTGTACGGAGTTTCCTGGTGTTCTACGGAGTAGAACCAAGTTGTACGGAGTTGTACAGAGTTGTACGGAATTGTACGGAGTTATACGGGGCTATGTGGACTTGTAGAAAGTTATATAAACGTTGTACAAACCATTGACAATTTGTGACTCCTATTATGAGTTGGCAACGTTGACCACGCACAGTGAAATTCTCTGGTCATGGTCAGTGACATATGCCTACTTTGGTTGGTCATTGTGCATGGTAGCCACACCGTGCCACTACTTACCGAAGGTCTTTGTACTTACTTACAATAACTAGTATTCACAAACCATTGTAACCCCCTCTGACCATTTGTGACTCGTATTATGAGTTGTCAAAATTGTCCACCCGTAGTGAAATTCTTTGGTCATGGTCTGTGACATATGCCTACTTTGCTTGTTCATCGTGCATTCGGTGCCACATTGTGCCACTACTTATTGAAGGTCTTTGTGCTTGCTAGTCGATGACTAGTATTCCCAAACCATTGTTTCCCCCTTCTGACAATTTGTGACTTTTAATGTGAGTTGGCAACGTTGACCACACATGGTGACATTCTTTGGTCATGTTCAGTGACATATGCCAGCTTTGGTTGGTCATGGTGCATAGTAGCCACAACGGGCCACTACTTATTGAAGGTCTTTGTACTAGCTAGTCAATAACTTTTATTCCAGAACCTTTGTTTTCCCCCCTTACCATTAGTGACTCGTATTATGAGTTGCCAACGTTGACCACATAGATGAACTCTTAGGTCATGGTCTGTGACATATGCCTGCTTTGGTTGGTCATTCTACACAGTAGCCACACCGTGCCACTCATTACTGAAGATCTCTGTACTTTCTAGTCAATGACTTGTATTCAAAAACCATTGTTTACCCCTCTGACCATTTGTGACTTTTATAATGAGTTTTCAACATTGACAACACATAGTGGTAGTGTTAGATCATTGTCACTAACATATGCCTACTTTGGTTGGTCATTATGCATGGTAGACACACTGTGCCATTACTTATTCTTACTCACTTAACTAGTATTCCCAAACAATTTCTTCCCTCTCTGACCAGTTGTGACTCGTACTGTGGATTGTCAATGTTGACGACACAGAGTGAAATTATTTGGCCATGGTCAGTGACATATGCCTACTTCGGTTGATCATTGTGCATGGTAGCCACATTGTGCCACTGTATATTAAGGGTCTTTCTACTTGCTAGTCAATAACTAGTATTCTCAAACCATTGTTTTCCCCTCTGACCATTTGTGACTTGTATTATGAGTTGTCAAAATTTACCACACGTAGTGAAATTCTTTGGTCATGGTCACTGACGTATGCCTACTTTTGTTGGTCATTCTGCATGGTAGCCACACACTACCACTACTCATTTAATGTGTTTATATTTGCTAGTTGATAAATAGTATTCCCAAACCATTGTTTCCCCCTCTGAAAATTTGCACCTCGTATTATGATTTGTCAACATTGACATCACATAGTGAAATTCTTAGGTCATATTCAGTGACATCTGTCTAATTTGTTTGGTCATTGTTCATGGTAGCCACACCATGCCACTGTGTATTGAAAGTCTCTGTATTTGCTACTTGATAACTAGCATTTCCAAACCATTGTTTCCCCCTCTGACCATTTATGACTCCTATTATGAGTTGTCAACGTTCACCACAAATAGTGAGATTCTTTGGTCATGGTCAGTCACATACGCCTGCTTTGGTTGGTCACTGTGCATGGTAGCCACAGCTTGCCACTAATAATTGAAGGTCATTGTACTTTATACTTGATACTTAGTATTCCCAAACCATGGTTTCCCCCTCTTACCAAATGTGAGTTGTAGTATGAGTTGTCATCATTGATCACACATGGTGAAGTTCTTTGGTCATGGTAAATGGAGTATGCCTACTTTAGTTGGTCATTGTGCATGGTAGCCACACCGTGCCACTGCTTATTGAAGGTCTTTATACATGCTAGTAGATAAATAGTATTCCCAAACCATTGTTTTCCCCTCTTGCAATTTGTGACTCGTATTATGAGTTGGCAACGTTGACCGAGGTATAGGTAATCGTGCCTCTTTTATACACTGCATGATCTATGTATTACATGCATATACATATATATGTATGTATATATATACGAATCTTCCAAGAGGTGTCCTTACGGCTAAATGATAAGTGTTCACTTAACCATGTGTGTTATGGGGATATATTTTCACGTGAAATACTGTGTATGTTTTCCTAGGCCATGAATGATGAATAAATAAATTACCCTGGAAAAAAATACTAGGACAGAGACTAAGTTGTATTTAATATACCTATTCTTGTCTCAGGACTTGCTCAGTGATACGTTAGTAATATCATAATCGACTATGTTCTTCTAGGGCATACATTTGTATCGCTCGCAACAATCGAGCGTAACGTTTCGTTTTACTCCGAAAAGTTTCCCACGGTCAGTCGCGGATGACCCCCCCCCAGACCCTCGAGTGTATTGGCTCAGTGCATTGGGCCGTGTATCGTAGAGACCCTCTACTTTGTACACTAGTGTACAATACACTAGTGTATTTTTCTTTATATTCACCAGATACACACGACATATACACAACCCCCAAACACTTTTACGTTTTGGGGGGGGGGGATCGTCGGCTCTCGATCGAGCCCCCCCCCACAAAAGGGTCAAGTGTATTGGAAAATTGTATCTGGTGAGTGTATCGATTTTGTATGGTGAAAAAAAAAACAATACAATAGTGTACATGAAGTCGATGGACAATTGACTCACCGACACTGCCGATCGTCGCCAATCGACGATGTCGATGTAACATAAAAGTCGACTCGTCGATAGCAGAACTGCCGACGAGACGGCTCCCGTTGTCTCGTGAGCCCCCCCCCCCAGACCCTCGAGTGTATTGGCTCAGTGTATTGGGCCGTGTATCGTAGAGACCCTCTACTTTGTACACTAGTGTACAATACACTAGTGTATTTTTCTTTTGTATTCATGAGATACACGCAACATATACACAACCCCAATACACTTTTTTGTTTTGGGGGGGGGATCGTCGGCTCTCGATCGAGCCCCCCCCCCAAAGGGTCGAGTATATTGGCAAAGTGTATTTGGTGAGTGTATCAGTTTTGTATGGTGAAAAAAAAAACAATACACTAGTGTACAACGCCACTTGGAAGTTCGCAAACCCCCCCCAAACCCTCGCTAGCGCACGTGGTATTGTGCACTACCACGCCCGCTAGTGAGGGTTTGGGGGGGTTTGCATGTGCCGGTTTAAAACTCCGGCCTATCGACGGTCAGCGGTGAGATTGCTGATCCTGACACGCGCGAGCCGTCGATGTGGAAGAATGCCTTAATTCCACATCGACGGCTTGCGAGGCCCACCACCAGCGAGGTTCGTCGCTGGTCGACGATGCGGCTGGTTCGGGGGGAGGGGGGGGGGGTTGCGAGGAGTTCGCGATGGGTAGAAAACGCAATCATGGTCCCCCTATGTTTATAAAGGTCGTTTTAGCTTCCGAATGTTCCCGAGTTCCAAAGAGGGCGTCGGTGAGGTTTACAGTCGTACCCACTTTTAAAGTAGTACCTTTCTAGGTGTGTTAAAGAACTATGTAAATGAGTCGAGAAACAGTGAGAATTTGATACTTTTAGGTATTAAAAACTACCTGTAATCCTTCCACGAACGTTTCCATGTTTCAGCATATAAATTCACTATTTTGTGTATGAACAAATGTTAGAAACGAAAGTGTGGTGTAACCTCCACGAAGGTACCATGAAACTTCCACGTGTATGCATTGAACGTGTACATCGAATGAAGAGTGGATTTTTAAGGGGTGATTGCCCATAAATGACGTTGACCACCCATAGTGAAATTCGTCGGTCACTGTCAGTTACATATGCCTACTTTGGTTGGTCATTGTGCATGGTATTCACACCATGCCACTGCTTACTTATAATGCTACTACTTACTTGCTAGTAATTAAGTGGTATTCCCAAACCATTGTTCCCCCCTCTGACCATTTGTGAATTGTATGAGTTGTCAACATTGACCACCCATAGTGAAACTCTTTGGTCATGGTTAGTGACATATGCCTACCTTGGTTGTTCACTGTGCCACATTCTACTTGCGAGTCCATAACTAGTATTCCCAAACCATTATTCCCCCTCTGACTCTTTGTGACTTGTGTTATGATTTGTCCACGTTGACCACATAGTGAAATTCTTTGGTCATGGCCAGTGAAATATGCCTACGTTGGTTGGTCATTGTGTATGATAGCCACAATGTGCCACTACTTGCTGAAGGTATTTGTATTTTCTAGTTGATAACTGGTGTTTTCAAACAATTGTTCCCCCCTCTGACCATTTGTGACAAGTATTATGATCTTCTAACGTTGACCACCCATATTGAAATTCTTTGGTCATGGTCACTGACATGTGCCTCCTTTGGTTGGTCATTGTGCATGGTAATGATACCGTACCACTACTTATTGAAAACATTTATACATGGTTGTTGATACCTGGTATTCCCAGTCCATTGTTTCCTCCTTTGACCATTTGTGAATCGTAGTATGAGGTGGCAACGTTGACGACACAAAGTGAAATTATTTGGTCACGGTCAACGACATATGTATAGCTTGGTTGGTCGTTGTGCATGGTAGCCACACCGTACCACTATTTATTGAAGGTGTTTGTACTTGTTAGTCAATAACTAGTTTTCCCAAACCATTGTTTCCTCCTCTGAACATTGTGCCTTGTATTACGAGTTGTCAACGTTGACCACACATAGTGAAATTCTTTGATCATGGTCGGTTATAAATGCCTATTTTGGTTGGTCATTGTGCATGATTGGCACATCGGGCCACTACCTCTTGAAAGTCTTTGTACTCGCTAGTAAAAAAATAGTATTCCCAAACCATTGTCCCGCCCTCTGACAATTTGTGACTCGCCTTATGAGTTATCAATATTGACCACACATAGTGGAATTCTTTGGTCATGGTCACTAACATATGCCTACTCTGGTTGGTCATTGTGCATGGTAGCCACGTCGTGCCACTATGCATTGATGGTCTTTGTAATATCTATTCAATTTATAGTATTCCAAAACCATTGTTTTTCCCTCTGACCATTTGTGACTCGTATTATACGTTGTCAACGTTGATCACATAGTGAAATTCTTTGGTAATGGTCAGTGACGTATGCCTCCTTTGGTTGGTCATTATTCATGGCAGCCACACAGTGCCACCACTTCTTGAAGGTCTCTGTGCTCTCTACTCAAAAACTATTATTCCCAAACTATTGTCTCCCCCTCTGATCATTTGAGACTCGTATGATGAGTTGACAACATCGACCTCACATAGTGAAATTCTTTGGTCATGGTTAGTGCCATATGCCCACTTTGGTTGGCCATCGTGCATGGTAGCCACACCGTGCCACTACTTACTGAAGGTCTTTGTACTTGCTCGTCGATAACTAGTATTTCCAAACCATCGTTTCCCTACCTGACCATTTGCGACTCGTGATATGAGTTGTCAATGGTGTCCACCCATAGTGAAAGTCTTTGGTCATGGTCAGTGATATATGCCTACTTTGGTGGGTCATTGTGCATGGTAGCTACGCCGTGCCACTGCTTATTTAGGTCTTTGTACGTGCTAGTCAATAACTAATACTCCCAAACCATTGTTTCCTCCTCCGACCACTTGTGACTCGTATGATGAGCTGTCAACGTTGACCACACATAGTGAAATTCTCTTGTCATGATGACTGGAACATTCCTTGTTTGGTTGGCCATTGTGAATCATAGCCACAGCGTTCCACTTTTCATTGAAGGTGTTTGTACTTACTAGTTGATAAGTAGTATTTCCAAACCATTGTTACTCCCTCTGACCATTTGAGACTCGTATTATGAATTGTCAACGCTGACCATGCATGGTGAAATTGTTTGGTCACGGGCAGTGACATATGCCTACTTTGGTTGGTCATTGTGCATGGTAGCCACAACGTGCCACTATCTAATGAAATTCTTCGTAATTCCTAGTCAAAAACTAGTATTACCAAACCATTGGTTTCCCCTCTGACCCTTTGTGACAAGTTTTATCAGTTGTCAACGCTGACCGCATAAAGTGAAATTCTTTGGTCATGGTCAGTGACATATGCCTAATTTGGTTGGTCATTGTACATGGTAGCCACACCGTGCCATTCCTTTTTTAAGGTCTTTGTACTTCCTTGTCGATAACTAGTATTCCCAAACTATTGTTTCCCCCTCTGACCATCTGTGACTCGTATAGTGAGTTGTTAATGTTGACCAAATATAGTGAACTTATTTTGTCTCGGTCAATGCCATATGCCCACATTGGTTGGTCATTGTGCATGGTGGCCACATCGTGCCACTTCGTATTGAATTTCTTTGTACTTTCTAGTTGATAACTACTATTACCAAACCATTGTTTTCCCATCTGACCAATTGTGACTCGAATTATGAGTTGTCAACTTTGACCACACGTCGTTAAATTCTTTGGTCATGGTTAGTGACATATGCCTACTTTGGTTGGTCATTGTGAATGGTAGCCACACCGAGCCACTACTTATTGAAGGTCTTTGTACTTGCTAGTTGATAACTAGTATTCCAAAACAATTATTTCCCCCTATGACCACTTGTGGTTTGTATTATGAGTTGTCAACATTGACCACACATAGTGAAATTCGTAGGTCATGTTCAGTGGCATATTCCTACATTGGTTGGTCATTGTGCATGGTAGCCACATAGCGCCACTACTTTCTGAAGGTTGTTGTACGTGCTTGTGGATGACTTGTTTTTCCATCCCAATGTTTCCCCCTCTGACCAGTTGTAACTCGTATTTTGAGTTTTCAACGATGAAAAAACAGTGAAATTCCTTGGTCATGGTCAGTAACATATGCTTCCTTTCGTTGATCATTGTACTTGGTAGCCAACCCGTTCCACTACTTAATGTAGCTCTTTGAACTTTCTAATTGATAACTAGTAGTTGCAAACCATTGTTCCCACCTCTGACCATTTGTGACTTGTATGATGAGTTGTCACCGTTGACCACACATGGAGAAATTCTTTGGTCATGGTCAGTGACATGCCTACTCTTTTTGGGAAGTGTGCATTGTAGCAACAGTGTGCCACTGATTATTTAAGGTCTTTGTACTTGCTAGTAAATAACTAGTATTACCAAACCATTGTTTCCCCCCTCTTACCATTTGTGATTCGTATTATGAGTTGGCAACGTTGACCACACATGTTGAAATTCTTTGGTCATGGTGAGTGACATGTGCCTACTTTGCTTTGTCATTGTGCCTGGTAGCCCCAGCGTGCCACTACATTGAAGGTCTTTGTAATTGCTAGTCGATGACTAATATTTCCAAGCCACTGTTTTCCGTTGTGACCATTTGTGACTCGTATTACGAGTTGTCACCGTTGACCACACACAATCACATTCTTCGGTCATGGTCATGGACATATGCCTACTTTGATTGGTCATTGTGCATGGTAGCCACACCATGCCACTACCTATTGAAGTTCTTTGTACATGCTAGTCAACAACTAGTGTAACCACAACATTGTTGCCCCCTCTGACAATTTGTGACTCGTATTATGAGTTGTGAACTTTGACCACGCAGTGAAATTCGTTGGTCATGGTCAGTGGCATATGCCTAGTTTCGTTGGTCATTGTGTATGGTATCCACACCATGCCACTACGTATCAAAGGTCTTTATACCTTCTAGTCAATGAATAGTATTCCCTAACCATCGTTTCCCCCTGTGGACATTTGTGAGGCGTATAATGAGTTGTCAACATTGACCACACGTAGTGTACTTCTTCGGTCACGGTCAATGACATATGTCTACTTTGGTTGGTCATTGTCCATGCTAGCCGCACCTTGCCACTACTTGTTGAAGACCTTTGTACTTGCTAGTTGATAGATAGTATCCCCAAACCATTCTTTCCCCCTCTGACCATTTGTGACTCGTATTATGAGTTGTCAACATTGATCACACATACTGAAACTCTTTGGTCATGGTCAGTGACATATGCCTGCTTTGGCTAGTCGTTGTACGTGGTAGCCGCAGCGTGCCACTACTTATTGCAGGTCTTTTTACTCACTGGTCTATGACTAGTATTCCAAAACCATTGCTTCATCCTTCGACCATTTGTGACTCATATTATGATTTTTCAACGTTAACCACACATAGTGAAATTCTTTGTTCATGGTCATTGACATATGCCTACTTTGACTGGTCATTGTGCATGGTAGCCACGCCGTGCTACTACTTGTTGAAGGTCTTTGTACTTGCTAGTCGATGACTAGTATTTCCAAACCATTGTTTTCCCCTATGACCATTTGCGACTCGTATTATGAGTTGTCAACATTGATCACACTTAGTGATATTCTTTGGTCATGGTCAGTGGCATTTGCCTTCTTTGGTTGGTCGCTGAGTATGGTATCCACAACGTGCCCCTACGTATTGAAGGTATTTGTACCTTCTAGTCAATAAATAGTATCCCCAAACCGTTGTTTCCCCCTCTGACCATTTGTGAAGCGTATTATGAGTTATCAACGTTGAACACACGTAGTGAAATTCTTTGGCCATGGTCAGTGACATATGTCTACTTTTGTTGGTCATTGTACATGGAAGCCACACCGTGCCAGTGCTTATTAAAGACCTTTTCACTTGCTAGTAGATAAATATTATTCCAAAACTATTGTTTCCCCCTCTGACCATGTTTGAATCATATTGTGGGTTATCAACGTTGACCACACATAGTAAAATTCTTTGGTCATGGACAGTGACATATGCCTACCTTGGATGGTCCTTGTGCATGGTAGCCACACCGTGCCACTGCTTTCTAAAGACCTTATACTTTCTAGTTGATAACGATTATTCCCAATCCATTGCCCCCCCCTCTGACCAGTTTTCACTCGTATTTTGAGTTGCAAGAGTTGGCCACACATAGTGAAATTCTTTGGTAATGGTCAATGACATATGTCAACTTTGGTTGGTCAATGTGCATGGTAGCCACGCTGTGCCACTACGTATTGAAGGTCATTGTTCTTGCTAGTCAATAAGTAGTATTCCCAAACCATTGTTCTCCCCTTTGATCATTTGTGACGTGTATTGTGGGTTTTCAACGGTGACCACACATGGTGAAACTCGCTGGTCATGGTCAATGACATATGCCTACTTTTGTTGGTCGTTGTACATGACACCCACACCGTGCCACTACTTACTGAAGTTCTTCATATATGCTTTATGATAACTAGCATTCCCAAACCATTGTTTATCCCTCTAATCATTTGAAACTTATAGTATGAGGTGGCAGCGTTGACCACACATGGTGAAATCCTATGGTCCTGATCAGTGACACATGCCTACTTTGATTGGTCATTGTGCATGGTAGCCATGCCGTGACACTATCTATTGAAGGTCTTTGTACTTTCTTGTCAGCAACTAGTATTCCTAAACCATTGTTTCCCCCTCTAACCATTTGTGGCCCGTATGACGAGTTCTCAACGTTGACCACCCAATTTGAAATTATTTGTTCATGGGCAATTACATATGCCTACTTTGGTTGGTCATTGAGCATGTTCACCACATTGAGCCACTAAGTATTTACATTTCTACTTGCTAGTTGGTACCTAGTATTCCCAAACCATTGTTCCCCCCTCTGAACATTTGTGACTTGTATTATGCATTGTCAATGTTGACCACACATAGTGAAATTCTTTGGTCATAGTCACTGACATGTGCCTACTTTGGTTGTTCATTGTGCATGATAGCCACAACATGCCACTACTTGTTGAAGGTCTTTATACTTGCTAGTCAAAAACTAGAATTCCTAAACCATTGCTCCCCCCTCTGACCATTTGTGAATCGTTTAATGCGTTATCAACGTTGACCACACATAGTGAATTCTTTGGTCATGGTCGCTGACATATGCCTTCTTTGGTTTGTCATTTTGTATGGTAGCCACACCATGCCACTACATATTGAAGGTCTTAGTACTTTCCAGTCAGTAACTAGTATTCCCAAACCATTCCGTATTGAATGTATTTGTACTTGCTAGTCAAAAATATAATTCCCAAACCATTTTTTCCCCTTTGACCATTTGTGACTCGTTTTATGAGTTTTCAAACTTGACCACACATGGTGAAATTCTTTGGTCATGGCCAGTGACATATGCCTCACGCTCATTCTCATACGTCGCTCGGCTCGAGCGCGAAGGACCCAACATATGCCTCGCTCTCATTTTGCGCATTGCTTTACATGTTCTGAACTCACTCGACACTTGTCATTGAAGTCAATTTGCTGCTTAATACACAAAAATGAAAATTGTCCCAAATCCTTGAATTGTCTCTTGTCCATCCCATCCCTGTGAACCACCCACATCATGCTCGGTGTCAAACGGAGGGTGGAAAAGGTGGTAGACACGGAAGAGGGAAATGTGCTTCACAGAGTGTATGTCGAACGGATTACAATAAGATTTACTTCATGAATGAAAAAGGGACAACCACACTACGGTTTGTATGTTACCAAAAATGGGGAAGAGTTGCCAAATGGCAGGTATCCTGAAGTTCGTTCACCTGGAATAGGCGCAAATTGGAGATTAGCCAGACAAAAAGGTGCTCAAGTCCAATCGATCACAACAGGGTTACGAATGGGAGGTTCAAAAATTGACTATATGGTTGTTGGTTATGATCACGATGGCTCGAACAGTGTTGCGAGGGCTCACATTAGTGGGTGTAAACATGACGTACCGCCCGCCTGCTACTATGAGGGACTTGCAACCAGAGGATTCATGCCCCTCGTACTTCATCCAAAATAATTTGTTAACCAAAGACACAACTCGAGGAATCGACTAAATAATAGAAATTTATGAATCAAATACCTGAAGTGCCTCAGACTATGACTAAATTGACAAAGGGTTAATTTAATATCGAAAATATTCAATGTCTTAAAACAAACGACCCGGGTGCACGTTCGCAACGTCTGATGATATGCTACTTTTTTTATCACCGCGTTGAAACTGCTCCATCAATTGTCGAATACTCATGCCATGGTACACGCACTGGAGATATAGGAATAGGTTCTCAACGAAAGCAAGTTGTGTGTCACATAGTGTAGACTGAGTCATTAAGAGGGCAAGGATGATTTGCCACATTGCCACGGTCATGCGCGACATGTTGTAGAGTCGCATAGGATGACCACGGCGAAGCTCCACTAACCATTACTATGCTCAAAAGTCATTTTCGTGCATGCATTGACGCGTGAGCCGAGAGAAGATGCGGAGGATGAGGGTGGTATAAGTTCAAGAATAAGCTCATGAACAACACTATGCATATCTTTGATGTAACAAACAAGTGCACGACGTCTTGCTGAATGGCGGCCGACAGACCCCATGGCACATAAGTGAAAACCACACGTGAAAGTGCTACAACTAGTTTTCACTACGTGGCTTCCACACTCGACATGTATCTCACTATAGCCATTTGAAACTTGGAAAGCATGCCTTTGTGCTTTGGGTATGCGACATGTTCCACCATCACAAGTGATTACAGTCCAGACCAGTTCAATCCCTCGTAACATGAACTCAACGAACTATGTTGTTACAATTCCAACCATTTGGTATGACTATTGGTTCAAAACAATGCAAACATTAGCCATAACTAGTAGTCTAACTATTTGGTTATAGCCGTTTGCACGCCTGGCTGACTATTTGGTAAAGCATGAAAATTGTTAGTTTGAACCTACAACCAACTTTGACTAGGGTGAAAATGTTGATTACTCCCTGTTTTGTCACCCGTGACCCTCATATATCCCGAGATTGGAACAATATATCCCATCCTCCCCTACCACAGAACAATAAGTCCCATTCGTCCTCTCCTCCAAAGAATAAGCTTTATCCTTCCATGTGCGACAAAAACAAGGCCCATCCGCCAACCCTTTTTCATCATGCTGAAACAACGACGCTCGTCGTTGCTTGCACTGCACATCGCATGCGCTGCTACATCGCGGCCCTCCATCACGATCGTCATGATGGAGGGTGATGAAATTATCCAGAGATGGGGGGAGGGAGATTTGATCGACGAAAGTGCTGGCTGACGTCCGTCGTTCGGTACTTTTTCAACCACCGAATCTCTCTGCTTTTCAACCATTCCCCTCCCTCCCTTTGCAGTCCATCCACCCATGGACTACGTTTGATCCAATCGAGGCCCTCGTGATTGAGGGTTGCGATGGAGCGGGAGGCCAGAGGGCTGCCTGGGGGGAGGAGGGAAAAGAGACTTCGCTGGGGATTCCGATCATCGGGCATGAGCCGGAATCCCCGCTCGAGTAAAGAGGAGTTACAAATCTCCTTTCATTTTTTAAACATTTTTAGGAACATGTTTTGTCATAGACAAGATTTGTCCCCAATTGCACATGCAGCTTTAGGATGTTATTTTTGCGCGGGCACTCGCTAGACCCCACGGCAGCAGGGCCTAGCAGGTTCTCCCCCAACGCATGGAGAGTATCAAATCCCCAATGAAAAACCATTGCAAACCATCCTGAAATAATCACAAACCTATATATAGATGAGTTTGTGTTTTCTTTGCCAAAAAAAGTGATGTCAGCATGTCAACGTAGCATGCCATGAGACGTTGACATGCTTCCTTTCAACATACGAGAGGGGTACATCATTTGTTTTCTAAGCGGGTAGCCCACGTCTGTGCAAAAGGGGCAGATGAAGATTATAGTTGCGAGGCAGGGGTAAATTAGGCTGGTTATTCTACGGTAGGCGCAAAGGAGACTTATTGTTTTGAGGAAGGGAGAAATCAGGCCTTTTCTTCAAAACAACAAATACGTTGTCATTCTACCGTTTAGTATATTTTGGAACCAGGCATATGTCACTAAAACACTCCTTTGGTTGTGTCAATGTCTGAACCATTTTTTCCCAGTCCGTCCCTCGCACCAAGTGTGGCACAGGGTTGTGCACCAAAAGCGTAAAAGGTTTATTCAAGAAATGTTTTGTATTTTAGGGACTAGATGAAGTTCTTCGGTTATGCCCCCCGCTCCTTGTTCATGAATCGGCTGAAGCATAATTTTACATTCTAAAGTGCCTGTTTCTCACTCCCTAAGTCCCTTCATTGTTTGTAGTTAGAATTCTTGGGATTTGAACCGCTGACCTCTCGATTTAGCAGCACCATAGATGAGGCACGTTCGTTTGAATCTCACATGGCAATAGTCGTTGGACAATTTTCTCCATCGATGACATCATCGATGGAGATGCGTTGCCACATTGACTATCCGTGTCGCCCGAATGTTGTGCGGTTCACACGAGCACATTGGGGTCGAGTGGTGCTACTGTTAAATGCATGCCATGCATGGGATGTGTTCTACTCCCTTATGTCCTCAAGACCATGGACGTCGACAAATTATCGCGTAATGTACAAGATGCACTAGTTCACTAATAAATTCGACTCCATGCCTTCATTCTAGTGACGTTGCAAACACTTCTTGTGGACATCAATGAGAATCTACATGCGCCAACACTGAGACATTGTATGCACAACTCATCCTGTGTTGGACTCAACTGCCTACATGAACCATGCAACAACCATCCACAGTGCCTATGCAACATGACTCGCATGGGTGGTGAGTCACGGGTTGCCATTCTAACGCTTTTACCGAACATTACCAGACATGCTCGTGTCAGTGGAGGAGAAGTTTTTTGTATGGTTGCTATGCGTTTACCATGCTATGTCACACAATTAGTTACCATAAAGGTTTCAGGGTGGAATGACAACAGTCACCCGTGCCATTCGAGAGGTTGTCACAACCATCAACAGCCTCGCACCTGAAATCATTTGGCACCCTCATCTCGGTGACCCACTGCTAGAGGCATGGTAGGGACATAGAGACTATATACCCTGCTTCGTGAGGTTTTTTGGTGTGCTTGATGGCACTCATGTGTCGGACATAGTGAGCTTGCACCTTCGTGCGACTTATGCGAATTTCCATTAACAAGTAAGATAACATTCTCGATTCTGGTAATGTCAATTTGCGGTTCACCTACGTCACTTGTGGGTGGGAGGGTTTTGCACAGGACGCACATATGTTATGTGATGTGTTGCGGCGGGGCTTTGGTCTACACCCGGATACTTATGTTCTTGTGGATGCCGCCTTCCCACATAGGGAGCAGAGGTACCACTTGCAAGAATTTGGTCCAAGATCACAACAACCACAAGATGCACAAGAATGGTTGAATTGGCATCATTCCTCCTCGCGTTCAATGATTGAACATGTGTTTGGGATTGTGAAGGGTGGTTCGACATCATGCGGGGAGTACATGCATACTCCACAACGTTCCAAAGCCGTCTACTCTTGTCATACTTTATGATACACAATCTTATTCAAGGTAGGAAAGACATGACAGATGTCATGAATGTTCCGATGGGAAGAGATGTCATTCTCCACCAACATGCCCCGCAACACACTGCGGTACAAGGCCGTATAAACAGTGATGTAAGGATGCGAGCATTAAGGGATGACATTGCTCAAGCCACGTGGATGGATCATAATGCAAGACATGGGGATGATGATGGTGGTGGTAGTGATGATGACGAAGATGGTCGTAGTGATGATGATGGATACAATGAGTAGAGGGATGTTGTCACTGTGATTTTTTCCATTGACATACATGCAAGAAAATTACAAAGGTAATGAAAGTCCTCATCATCCAAGCTCTTTGTTGGGTGTAAAGGTCCTTGGTTCTCCCCAACTGCGGGGGGACCTGCATGTATTTCTACCCACGACCGTGTTGGATCCACGGCTTGTCAAGTTCACAATATGCGGATTGACCTTTAGAATGTTAAGGATCACTTTTAACCATAAATCCCCATTAGAAACACAAACCCCTTACAATAGAAGGGATCTTGCTTCAATTCACGTAGTCAAGGAAGCTTATTTTTCATGGGATAGGGCTTTGTCATTATTCTCAATGAGCATGATCTTATCGTATGTAGTCTTCGACCCACCTTCCTTGAAAATGCACTCCAACTTCATGGCATGTTGCACCATCTTGTCAACGTACTCCATCTCGTTGTCAACCATGGTCTTGTAGTGCACAGCGCACACGACGTCCCTCACCTTCATTTCAGTTGTCTTCTGTTTGGGACGTGTTTTCATCCTATGTGGCGGCTGCGTCACTAGTGAAAACTTCATCACCACGGGCCTTTTCAACTGAAAAGAACTCGGTCGTAATTTCGTACAAAGACATGTGACTCCCCTTGAACTTTTCTTTTTGTGGGTCGTCCCACTTTTCCGCGCCCAGCTCAAAATGCCAAGTCCTGCGATTTAGGGGTCCACCCGACTATCCAACCAAGCCAAATGCAAGCTTCCAAAGTTGTCCAATTGCATCAAGCAGGGGTCCACCCAACTACGCAGCTGTGCACAAGAAAGATGCACGCAAAGACCAAAAGACACACTCAACATAGGGGAGATGCGGTCATAGGGCTTCGCGATCCAACCGTTAGAGCGCCTGAACCCATGCGCATGATCTAATGCAGCTTAGACGAGAACACAATTACACTCACTTGTCTAAAACCCCTTGCCAAGGCCGAAACTAGTAGAGCCCTTGGAAACTGCAAGCGAGGGAGCGAGTTGCTACATGCTGACTGATGCTGATGGCGAAGTCAATGTAGCAATACCGAGTCTGGAACGGCCTTTGCCCAAATAACATCGCGTCGCATGGCTTGACTAGGTGGTTGAGATGCGATTCTCGCAGCGACGTAGCAGCCCGGTTGAGGCGCATATGACATGTACATGCCACAGGTGTAGCCAGGTTAGGTCTTGCCAACACACGATTCGAGGTTGTAGCCGTCCTCCTCACCAGCGGGCTCCTCAGCGACACGACGACTACGTTGCATGTGAGCATAGACATTGAGGTGTGGCATTGTCGCCTGACAGTACACGAAGTTATTCATGTAGTATTTCATGGGCATAACTATAGAGTCGCTCTGAGAGGGAGTGTTGGGTAGAGCGGAAGACAGAATACCTATGGACGAGGAGGAGGTAGCCATGGAAGCGGCTTTGTTGAAAATATGGAGCACCAAAAGTGCTAACATCAATACCCAGGCCACGAGTTACAAGTCGACATGCCCACTCGAGCGAGGGTACGTTTGGATTCTACCGAGTTGCCGCGGGAAAAGTCAACTCGGATCCACCGTCGCTGCATCTTCTCATGACCCAGTTAAAACTCGGACGTTCGAATGGAGTGTTACTACAGCCGTCGGTGCTATTCGCGGACGGAGAAGTCGGATCCGACTGTTCGAAGTCGGAATCCGAGCAGAACTTCGGTCTCACTACGAATCCGACTCGGAATCCGAATAGGACCGCTTCCGAAACCAAACGTGCCCAGAGTCGACCTGCAACTCGGCTGAGCGAATTCACGGGCATAGCCATATGACCAACTTTTTGCATTCAGAAGTTCAAATTGCAAACTTTTGAATGGTACGACGCAATGAAATCAGTGAATACGCTTAAATTAAAACAAGAAAAATGAATTCCAGTTGTAGATAAATTCATCCATGGCTTTACGTGGATTCAATCATATATTTTATGCGGGCTTCCTTCCTATTGGCTCGTCAAACTAGCCAAGATGAAGGACGAAGCAGAATGAAGCGCGTAAATGAAGTTCGCCGGTCTTCGATGGACTAGCGAATCGCTAAGGAATTAACGACGTTCGACACTGCTCACAAGCCGTCCACGTCGGACATTCCCGCTATTTGTTTTAACGAGATGTTCGATGAAGGATGAAATTCAGCAATTCTCATGCCTTGTTCCGACGCTTTTTTTTTTTGTATCGGGCGGCGTCGAGCCTCTCCCAATACAAAATAGTATTGTTGTGGGCACTATCTAGGAAAAATGTATATACGCGGAAACCATCTGGGCGGCACCTCAGGATCCGGTTACCCACGTCTAGTTCGCAAAGAAAAAGGTGAGCCGGAAATGCACCACCGGGAGGGGAGGGAGGGCCTCGCGGAGGGTCGCCATGCGACTCTCCACGACGCCCTCTGGTTGTCGTTTGTCGGCCAATCCCGAGCCCGATATAAGTCGATAAATGTATCGATACAACTTTGGTTTCGCTACAGAACCTGGCAAGTTGTAGTGAGAATCTGTCGTGGTGGAGGTCGGCGCGACAAGCTCCACAACAACATACATCTCCAAAACACGCATGATACATTTGTAATGTGCCAAACTAGAAATCAGTCAGAACCGTACCTGCCACGTCATCTGCGGTAGATATAAGATGCAAAAAAAAATGCTGCAGAACGTCGCATCAGGCGCGGCCCAGGTCAGCCTGCAGATACGTCGAAGCTCACTGGCCGGCGGCAGCCACCCTTACCACCCCATCTGTCCTGCCGAGCAAATTCCTTCAGAAACACAGGGCTTGGGAAGCGGTCTTTTTCATCTGGGGTTCATCTTCGAATTATATTGTTCGGTCGCAAGGCCCGTGAATCGCATCGTCTGACACGTGTCCACTTCGATGTGTTCACCCCATCGCGAGCATGGACACATCCAATTTTACAACTTCGGGCCCTTCTTTTCGTTCCGGCGCTCATCGGGTCTTTCAGGCGAGAAGAGAGGTTCGCGCAGAAAGCAGATCCGACCGACTTATAGGTTCAACAAAAGCAAAGTGAGAAACGATGACGTCATGACGAGCGTTGCTAACCGCCCACTACCCTGCGGGAACGTGGCAGCCTATGTACCAATCCACCTCCTTTCAAGTTTACATAACCAAGTACCAAAAAAAACAAAAACGATGGCAAAAACTTAAAAGACAGAAAATAGAAACTGGAAAAAGCGGAACATGTGGGAAAAAAACTCCTTCCAACGGAAGCCTACTCTCGTAATAGATTTGAATACATAAAACCTAAGATACAAACATATAATTTAATAAAAGGAAAAACCGAAAAGATGGGGTATGGAAATAAACACATAGTCACACATGAAAATAACCGAAGGTCTTAAAATAATATTAAAAATTAAGTATACGTAAAACATAATTTCCATGCAAAGGCCTGTAAAATTGAATTTTAATAATGATATGGATATAAATTCATACTTACATATGAAAAAGATATGTATAAATAGAGTTTTAGATATCGTTTTACCCAAAACCAGATGTATGAAGGTAAAAATATTTGACAATATGAATATGGGTATAGATTCATACATAGATATGGATATAAATATGGATGTCAATATACGTATAGGTATATATTTAGACATAAATAAATATATAAAAAGAAATATAAATATAAATGTAGACACATATAGAAAACAATCTAGGTATAGATATATATGAACGATAAATATATAGATATGAAAAAGATATAGATATAATAAATATATAGATAGAGATATAGATATTAGAAGTATATAGATATAAATATATACATATAAGCGTATGGATTTAGATATAGATATAGATATAGATATATATATAGATATAGATAAAGATAAAGATATAGATATAGATATAGATATAGATATAGATATAGATATAGATATAGATATAGATAT
>SZWC01008034.1:83194-98746 GCA_023375785.1 Penium margaritaceum
AGAGAGAGAGAGAGAGAGAGAGAGAGAGAGAGAGGGTGATAGAATCAGTAAAATTTTCACATAGAAGAGCAAGGCCACAGGAAGACCCTGGTCCCAATGCAAGACAACAAGAGAGGGATCACTTAGACTTTGGATGAACCTTCCCAATTCGAGCATATGTCTGATCTCTTTGTTCCAATATAGCGAGGCTTGCATGAGCTCATAGAGAGCTTTGAGCAGTAGCCATACGTGGTCTCTGCCATTGTCGAACCCATCTAGTTGTTTTACATATAATACTTTCTCTATATTAGGCCATTGAGAAAGGCATTCTTCACATCCATTTGATGTATTTCCCAGTCTTCATGTGCTGCAAACGCTAACAGTTCTCGGCTACTTTCGTACTTGCCAACCGGGACATAGGTGTCCGTAAAGTCATGTCCTCGTGTTTGGTGGAAACCCTTTGCCACCAGGCTGGCGTTGTACTTTCAGTGAGTCCGTCCAGATTTCTTTTGAGCTTTTATAGCCATTTGGAATCAATGGCTTTGCGCCCGGATGGCAGAGGGACCAGTTTGAACACACCATGCTACAGCAGGACATTCAATTCAGTGGCCATGGCTATGTCCCACTCAGCAGCATGGGCGCGCCCCCTTGCCTCGACAAGTGTGTATGGCTCCACCACAATATGATCCACGTTTATTGGTCCAACTATGCCGTTAAGTTGCTTGCAGTCTACACGTGGAAGATCACGCAGGGCGCGTCACACTCGCGCGGGCGATGACGTCTTCACTTCCTCCGTGCTCTGGTGAGATGCTTGAGTGTGCTACCCTGGGGGGGTGTGTGTGGGCCGCTAGAGTCTGTTCTCCTCAAGCCAGTGGGTGTCATAAGATCTGTGGAGACAGATGATGACTCTTTAGTGTCCCTTTTGTGATCTCTGAGGACGTGTGAGGGACAAATACAGGCACACTCACATAGTCTGGGTACCAGTCAGTTGTGGTTGCGGTTGTGGCTGCAGCTGGCTAGCATTCGTCTTCTGCAAGTATGAACTATGAAATATTTGGGGGTTGCTCTAGCGTCGCTTGCAGATACATACAGGCAATGCAACTTCCGCTATGTTTCTACTTCAGGGTACATTACAGTTGCTACAGCTAGCCACGACTGCTTCTGTAGTGCTTCAGCAGTGATTGTTTTCAGTGCCATGGATGCGACTGCCGACGGTGGGGCTATGCGGCCGATGCACAAAATGCTGGCGTAGTTGCCACCGTGCTTGAGAAGGACGGCAACGGCGGCTAGAGGCAGCGGCTGAGCCAGTAAGCCATTGCGCATGTGGTGAGAAGCGAGTGACACACACTACCAAGACCCGCAAGCGAAAGATGCCTGCGGGTGCGATGAGGCAGCCACTCGTGGAGCCTACGATGAAGGCTAGAAGGATGAGGGCAGAGGTAGTGCCGGCAAGTTACAGCCACTACGGCAAAAGAGGCAGAGGCGACGGCTACGGCGGCGGTGATCTCCCCCCTACGGCCAAGGTCGTGCGATCTGAGATTCAACGCGGAGCTCTTCCTCACTACTGATCTGATACCAGTAAGGAGTCACACGTAGTGTGAGGAGCAACCGGACATGAGAGGGGAAATGAGGAACTGATTTAGGGACGCATGGAGATGTCACGCACAAAAGGTTTCGGCCAAGAGAGGCCAGTCACAAACAAACAAGGTGCTCGTCGTCGGGGGGCGGGAAAAGAGCGAGCGGAGCAGCGAGCTTGCTCTCGCTCGAGTCCTCATCCTCACCAAGTGGCAGCATTAAGGGTGTGCTAGGATGGCATCGCATGGACGCACGATCGCGGGAATCTATGCGTTTTGACCGCATCCGACACCTCTTGCCGCCCACTTTCGCCACTCACCGCGATCGTCGACGATGGGCAGCAAACCCTAGAGATCTCGGACTTCGTAGCTCCCGCATGTGTCCTCATGCATCTACGTGAAACGGACAAATTGTCTCGCGATCGCATGGCTGCACGTGATCGCGCGCCCATGCGATGCCATCCGAACATACCCTTAACATTGTTTGGTTGACTTTTTGACAATGCTAGACTTTTGTGAAATTTTGCCTCGATGTTTTTGCAACCCTCCAACTTCACAGTGGAGTTTCTCAAAGAAAACACTAACAGGATGACCTCGCACGGGTCGCTCGGCTCAAGAGTCAAAGACTGAGCATACACTTCATTGTCATTCTTGTCATTGTACATATGCGTTCGACTTGCTCACACTTGTCANCCCCCCCCCCCCCCCCCCCTTGTTTTCTCTTGATTTTCTCACTCACACCACAGTGCACCAACCACGGATGTGAACCCGGGTGAACTAGCTCTAGCACCAAGTTGACAAGAGTCCATTCCACGATCAATTCAGTGAGAGGACAAATGATGCCGTTGTTCCCATGGATTAGGACCATGTCTCAGCAATGGTGAACGCACCGGCAGGAGAGCCTCTTCTCGCTCAGTCACCTGCATCAGTGATGTGTGAGGTGTGCAACGAGGCCAGAGGTCACAGCGTATCTGAGACACAGGACCAACACAACGCATCCGCCTAGCTAGTGGACAATAGCAACAATTTACGTAGCAGCTTTGAACTAGAAACTAGAACGATCATGGGAACCGTACAAGGTGCACAGTTGACCAAATGAGGACCCAAAAGAAACAGTGGATACACATAGAAGATCCCTTCACAGTCAAGCTAAGGAACAGCAAATGTAGGACCACCAAGAAAATTCCCAGTGAGCTGGCCACCAAGAAAAATCATGTGAACACAATAGAGCAGATACCTTCAATGCAGGTGTCGGCCACCTGAGAGTGTCTATAAGTGAGTGGCGTCAGGTCTAAAGGTCACCGACATCGGCAGAACAACAATATTTTGGGTTTTGGTTGTCACAACGATGGATTCTCAAGGTCATTTGGCGACACGGTCGGGTCAGGCCATGGTGCATGCTGAAGAAGAAGAAGCGAGGGAAGCGCGGCTCGGGCCAGCAGCAGTCACAGTAGCAACAGTCATCGGGTAGTAGCAGTGGACGCTCTGTTCACTACTACAATCGTGGAGGCGCTCATCGCTACACCGAGTGCCAGCAGTCGCTCAAATGGGCGCGGATTACTCGTGGGCTTCAGGCTGCACACACACTACGGTCTACGTCGAGTAGCACATCCTCCGGGCGCGCGGCGACCACGACCGCCGAGGTTCCCGCTTCACCACTGGCGAGCAGCGGCGACCCGGACCCACGTGACCGCATCATCGCCGAGCTCCAACACCTTCTAGCGCTTTGCTCTCAGGGAGGTACGAGTGTGTTGTCACAGCCGGGTGGTTCACAAACTGTCTATGCGTCTATTCTTGTAGCTCGGGATGACTCGTGTGGGGGGGCACAGTCGGCATGTGATGACAATGGGCCTGACTGCACCGATTGGATTCATGAGTCTCACCTTTGTGCCCTTCGTCGTTCTTCTCCACCTGCTGTCCAACGTCCATCTGAGGCCGAGTGTTCCATTGCCCGTTGTACAGTGACGTCCTCCAGTCGTGATTCCGGTGGCACTTGGATCATCGATTCCGGTGCCACTCATCACATGACCTGTCATCGTAGTGAATTCGTTGTTCTCGGCCCTGTTGCGTATGTTCGTTTCGTTCGCACAGGCTCTGGCCAGTCCTTGCCAGTCCAGGGTGTTGGGGTCATGTGCTTCGATGGGCCGTCTGCCCCCCTGTATCTTTCCGACGTGCTGTTTGTGCATGACCTTGAGCTCAGTTTGCTTTCTGTATGTGCTTGCACACTGATGGGACTCTCTGTGGAGCACATTGCAGACTCCACGATTGTGACTGCTATTAACACTTGTAGCGTCGTTCTTCGTGCCTCTGTTGTGGATGACCTGTATCGTGTCTCTCGGACTTCTCCTCCTTCCTCCCCCTCCCCTTTAGCTCGTGTTTTTGTCACTGGAGTTCTGTCTCCTGAACACCAGCGATTGCTTCATCGCCGTTCGTGTCATGTAGGCTCTTACACTGTGTCGAAGCTCATTCGGACACAGCCCGCCCTCCATCTTGACGCGACTTCATTCGAGAAGCCGCCTAAGACCGTCTGTTTCTTCTACGCTCAGGGTAAGATGCATCGTTGCACCTACCCTGACTCTCGTTCTCACGCAGTTCGCCCTCTCGAGTTGGTCCATTTGGACCTTCTTGGTCCTCTTCCCGTCGAGTCTCTTTCTGATCGGGGTCGATACGTCCTGATCCTGACTGATGACTCCACCCGGATGCACTGGGTCTACAGCCTGCGCCAGAAGAGTGACACTGCTCTTGCGGTTTGCCTCTGGCTAGTGATGGCTGAGGGTCAGTCCCGTCACACGCTGCTTACCTTCCGCTCGGATCGCGGTGACGAGTTTCTTGGCGAGATGGACTTCTTCGCCGAGCACGTGATTTTTCACCATGGCTCTGCTCCTGCTACTCCTCAGCAAAACAGTGTTTTTGAGCGCTGGAACCGCACCATGGAGGATGCGGTTCGCGCTGTGCGGTATGAGTGCGGTCTCCCGGAGTCCTTCGCTTTTGAAGGATTCGCCTACATGACTTGGGTCTGGAACCGCCTCCTGCACGGTCCCCTTCCAGGCCACGTCACACCTATGAGCTCTGGTTCGACCACCGTGCTGAACTACGCCTTGCTCGCGTCTGGGGATCCTTGGCTTCTGTATGGTACACCGATGACCAGCAGGGTTCGAAGATCTCACCGCAGGGTCGCATGTGTGCCTTCATAGGCATCTCCCCGCAGTCAAAGGCCTGGCGCTTTTCGGATCTTGCTCGTCTTCGCATTGCTGAGTCACACGACGCACTCTTCTTTGAGTCCCTCACCTACCGTCATCTGACATCGATCATGTCGCTTTCTGTCACGCATGTTCCTACAAGTGAGGTTTCTTGACGGATGGGGGAGTCTGCGCCCGTGAGCACCTCTGGCCAGGCTGATGTGTCCGTTTGAGCTCCCTTCACTTCTCGGTCTCTGGCTCTTGTTGACCCAGCTATAATCGCTGTCGGCCAGAGACCTCTCCAGCACAGCTAGCTTCTACCCCTTTTCCCTTGCACCCCACAGGTACCCATGATCCTGTACCTGTGTGTACTCCTGTGACTGTACCTGTGTCCGCTGGTACTCCTGTCTCTGTGCGTGGTCCTGCCTCACCTGCTCGTACTGTCACACCCAGTCCCGTGTCTTCAAAACACGCATCTCCTCGCACGGCATTACCAGCTCTTTAGCGTCAGCCCTCACCAGCTGTGGTTGTGCCTGTCCCTGAGCCTGAGGTGCGCCCCTCGAGCCCAGGTTACTCCCGTGAGCCTGGCGGTCGTCTTCGACCATTGGACTCCGGAGCCCAGCGAGTGTCCGGTCCCGTACCCAAGCACTCCACTCGTAGCATCGCGAGTGGTGATCCCGGCACAAAGGCCCTAGGCCTGAGTGTCTACACTGAGCACACAGAGGTACATCCAGCGTGCCCCATAGGGCACGATCTCGTCACTCGCGAGTTTCATATCGCTTGTGATGTAGTAGCTGATCTTGTGGTCATTAGACCTAGCACTGAGGCTGTTGGTGTGTGGGCTTTGGCCTTACACTCTTTTGAGGACAGCGAGGTGGTCGAGACCCGCGCACCTGGTGAGTGCTACCGGTGTGACGTGGAGACCCATTGCCTCCGTGTGTTATGTATGATCCATGTATGGTGTGGTCGAGACCCGGACACCCGAGACATTTTCCGGGGTCACGAGGAGACCTTGTTTCTGTGTATCTCTTGCATGATGTTTGACACGTAGGTGTGTGATTGACTTCTTGTATGGTCGAGACCCGGGCACTTGGTGGGATGCACCATTGTCACGAGGAGACCCTGTGCTGTGGTATGCTTGATCTGTGCTCGCCATGATTGGTTGCCCGAGCCATTGTGTCCTGCCTTTGCTCAGCCATTGTGGTGTTGACGGATGTGTCAGCCAGGGGGAGTGTTGGTGTGTGTGGCTTCCACCCGTCACGAGCCATGGCCGTGGCAGCTACGGGTGCACCCGGAGCTGATGGTGAGCGGCAGCCGCATTGGAGATCGTGACGACCCGATGGGACTCCGGATCGTCCAGGGACTTATCCAGCAGCTACGCCATGACAGGTGTGACGCAGATGATGCGTCTCTACAGCCTGGCTGGTTGGTCCGCCATTGCTGGAATTTTCTCGGTGGTCGAGACCCACGCACCCGGCAGCCTGTACCGGTGCGATGAGGAGACCTGCGACTTTGGTGTGCTTCCTGTCGTGGAAAGCACACGCTGACGTCTCGGTACTGCACTCGTACATTTGTGGGTGCTCTCAGTGCAGTTCAGAGTGCTCTAGAGTTTTCTCGGTGGACAGGCCATTTTGGCCGATTTCCTTGTTTTGCTTGCTATTCGTGTCTGGATGATGCAAACCCACCATGCGTAGGTCCGTTGCGTAGAGCTCATCGTTCTGCACGTTCTGGTGCAGACAGCGCGTGATTCTGACACCTGAGCAGTGAGTTACGGCCAAAACTGTGGTTTTAGGCCAGTTTGAGCAGGTACGAAAATACTGCCGCCTCTAGCGACTCTAGGCGGCCAGCAACTATTTAGGCTGATTGTTGCTCAGTTGTCATTCTCTCTCTGCAATTATATTCATATTGAGCTTCCTGACACTCTGCACGTGTCCCTACTCAGACCCTTGCAGTTTCGTGCATGACTTGTGACTGTCGTCACACACTGACTGAGCGCTGATGCTTAGTTAAGTGGCAAGCGGTTAGGAAGGTTCCAGGAAGTTCTTCGCGAGTTTCATATCGCTTGTGATGTAGTAGCTGATCTTGTGGTCATTAGACCTAGCACTGAGGCGTGTGCTCTTGGCACGCAGAGCTCTCCCTCTGTGGCGCCTGACCCGGGCACACTAAGGGAATCCCTCTTATCACAGGATGCTGACGCTTGGCGTACTACGTGCGAAGATGAGCTTCGTGCCATCCGAGAGCACGGAGTTTACGAGCTAGTCGACCTTCCACCTGGGAGGAAGGATATTTAGGTCAAGTGGGTCTTTCACAAGAAAGTGAAGCCGGATGGCTCACTGGAACGCCACAAGGCCCGCTTGGTTGTCAAGGAGTACTCTCAGATCGAGGGCATCGATTACACTGACACCTTTGCCCTTGTCGGACGCATGACCTCAGCTCGAGCTTTGTTCGGTGTAGTGGCTCAGCATGACTGGGAAGTACACCAGATGGATGTGAACAACGCGTTCCTCCATGCCTCTCTTGATGAGGAGATTTACGTGGCTCAGCCACCTAGCTTTGAGGACGGTGACAAGGTCTGGCGCTTGCGCATGTCCCTGTACGGTCTCAAGCAGTCTCCTCGGTGTTGGAACCGAGAAATCACTGGCACCCTGACTCGTGCGGGATATGTGCAGAGTAAGGCAGATCCCTCTCTTTTCATCTGACGGATGCCTGAGCGGTTCATCGCCATCCTGGTCTATGTCGATGACCTTCTGATCGCGTCTTCTTCACTGGAGGCCAAGGCTGTCCTCTAGACTACCTGTAGGATGAAGGACCTTGGTCCTACAGTAGTGTTTCTTCGCATGGAGATCGCGCGAGACCACAGACGTCGGACGCTACTGCTACATCAGGCCCGATACGCACGTGTTGTGGGGGAGCGCTTCAGCAACCTCCTCGGCGCTGTGCCCACGACTTCCACACCTCTCACGCCTAACGAGCAGGATGCCGTGAAGGTGGACGATCCCGCATTGCTGGGGGAGACAGTGGATGTGACCTTGTACCTCCGTCTCATCGGATCTCTGATGTACCTGACTACTACCACACGTCCTGACATCGCCTTTGCCGTCAACATCCTTGCCCAGTTTTCGCAGGCTCCACACGCCACATCCCTTCACGCGACTGTACCAGTGGTGTGGTATGTGGTCTCCACACCGTACCTCAGACTCCGCTTTCGCCGACAATGTTTGGTGGTCCTTGACGGCTACACTGATAGCGATTGGGCCTGGATCCTAGATGGACGCAGTCGCACGTAGCTCATCGGAGGCAGAGTATATTGCTCTGGGTGTAGGGGCTACTGAGGCGGTATGGCTGCAACGCCTGTTCCTTGAGCTGGGTCAGTCAGTACCTGCCATTGTGGTTCATTGCGACAACCAGAGTGTTCTCGCCATTGTAGAGAACTCTGGTGTCTTTCATGCTTGCACGAAGCACATTGCGGTTGAGCATCACTTTGTGCGTGATCTGGTGGAGCGGCACGTGATCTCCGTCATATGGGTTGGTACGGACATGCAGCGTGTTGACTTCTTGATGAAGGCACTAGTTCGCAGAATGTTCTTGGTGGCCATTCATTCTGTTGGGCTTCGCCCCTTGCCTGAGAGTGGTTGAGTGTGGGGTGTGGCTATGTCCGTGTCACATGCGTCTTTGCACTCGTTTTACTCGTCTCAGTGCTGCACGTGTATGGACATGCGTACCATCGGGTCATGGGGGAGTGTTGTGATTTGTGACGTTCCTGTCGACCTGCAGAATTTACTATGACCACTCGGCCGTATCCATACTCGTGCAGATCCCTGATGCGGACCCTGGTGGTACCGGTGCGTCGTCTGGTGGTGGACTACCAGCTTGGAGCTGACCGACGACCGTTCCAGAGCTCTGGACGCTGCCCGAAACCTCCTGTAGTTTTTCTGCAGAGCGCAGGAGTTTTCTGGTGGACAAGCCGTGGGCCCGATTTGCATGTTTTTGCATTGTGTTTCCGCCGTTTGATGCCAGATGTATGCATGAGACCAACCGTAACGTCCGGCTTGTGATCTTGCACGTCTAGGTTCAGACGACGCAGCGTTCTGACATGTTTGTACAGAGTTATGGCCAAAACAGTGGTTTTCGGCCGGTTAAAGGACAGATCTTGTACTGCCGCGTGCGACACCCGCCGTGCACCGCGGCAGGTACTTATTCCATGGACCTGTTATTTGTCACTTCTCTCTGCAAATGCTATTGAAGCATTCTGATACTTTGCCTTGTGTCTCCTAGCGAGACCCTTGCCGTTGTGTGCACCACCTGTGACTGTCGTCACCGTCTTGAGAAGATTCTAGGAAGCTTCCTAGCACACTTGCTAGTGACTGTCAGCGCTCAGTCAGCTTGCGGCGTCAACACAGGTCTGACGCAAAACGGCAAGGGTTTGGCTAGACGACATGACACAGTGTCAAATGTGCTTCCATTAATAAACACATGCAGAGAGAGATAACAAATGACAAGTCCACAGCATAAATACCTGCCGCGGCGCACGACGGGTGTCGCACGCGGCAGTGCAAGGTCTGTCCTAAAACCGACCCCAAAAACACTGTTTTGGCCGTAACTCTGCGCAGACAAATCAGAACACTACACCGTCTGAACCTAGAGATGCAGAATCTTGAGCCGGATGCTAGACTGGCCACACACATAAGTCCGGCACCGATCAATGGTCAGACAATGCAAAACATGGAAATCGGGCTCAAGAGCCAGTCCACCGAGAAAACTCTAGCGTCTATAGAAAAACCGCAAAGCAGCCCGGCAAGCACCCAGGGCGTCGTGGCAGCTCTCTGGCAGCTGCTGGTGGATGGAGCCACCACTCGTCAGTGGTCTGGCGCCAGTTGCGTCCGCATCACGGATCGGCTGCAGAAAAACTACAGGAGGTCCGAGACAACATCCACGACGTTGGGGCAGTCGTCGGTCAGCTTCGAGTGGGTGATCCACCACGTGCCGACGCGCCCGTGCCTGCGGGGTCCGCATCGGGGACCATGTCGTCACGCTCTCCTGTACCGCTACTCTTCTGGCCGTCGCTCGTGATGGGTGGAAGCCACACACACCAACACTCCCTCTGGCTGACACAATTGTCAACATAACGATGTCTGAGCGAAGGCAAGAGATGATGGCTCAGGCAACCAATCATAGCGAGCACTGATGAAGCTACCACAACGCAAGGTCTCCTCGTGACAATGGTGCATCTCACCCGAGTCTTGTCCATGCACGAAGTCAATCACACACCTACGTGTCAAACATCATGCAAGAGAGAAAGAGAAACATGGTCTCCTTGTGACCCCGGAAAATGTCTCCGGGTATCCGGGTCTCCCCAACATCATGCATGGATCATACATAACACATGTAGGCAATGGTCTCCACGTCACACCGCTAGAACTCACCAGGTGCACGGGTCTCGACCAGCATAACCTCGACCATAGCATCGTGCCACACCCGAAATAACCTCGCTGTCCTCAAAAGGGTGTCAGGCCAAAGCCCACACACCAACACTCCCCCTGGGCTGCAGAGGCTGACAGTACGAGCAAAGTTGATGGCTGCTCCTATCACAATCTGTAAGGAGGGAGCACGGCTCTCCCATGGCCACATACCCCTACACTGCTTTAGCAAGGGTGACGACGATGCTGGTGGGATGTACCCGCACAGAGCCTCAGCCCGGAGCGTCATAGTCGCTGGCGTCAACGTCGCTATCATCGTCACTGCTGTCGTCATCTGCTGATGTGACTGGTGCAGCGCTGAGGGCCTCCTCGAAGATAATTGCCTACTATATAGCCTCCAACTGCTGAGCTGCATATTGCCTCGCGGCCTCCGCAGCGTCGAGGCGCGTGTGGAGCTCGACGAGCTCTGACACGGCAGCCGATCAGCTGGCTACATCTGCGGCATGTAGGCGGTCAGTTGCGGAATGAACCTGACGGTGGACCTCGATCGTGTGCGTGTCGGCACGAGCCAGAGCCTCCTACAGCCTCGCGGTCTCACCCCGTAGGAAAGAGTGGAGTTGCGCCTGCTCGTTGCACAAGTCGACGTCCTCTGCGTCAGTCGTCGACTCAAGTGCTACGGGCCGCGAAGTGCTGGTAGGGCGGGAGTGCAAGACAATGAGTCGCCACGTAAGTCGTCTGCGGCTGTAGGAACGGATGCTGCGAAGGTACCTACTGCTCGTGACACACCTGTCGCCATCAGCTGCTGGCCGGACGGCAACATGTGTAGGTACAGCTACATCCGCGGCGACGTCGTGGTCATCCAAGGTACGGTCAGTGCCGTGGTGCTCCTTGTAACCCTTAGTGCGCAGCCCATCATCCACCTACTGCTGGAGGTCTGCCTGTCCCAGATGTAGATCCTCTAGAGACCACTCAGCTGCCTCGAGACGCCTGTGTACATCCTCCACTCTCTCCTCGATATCCCGTCGTGCTGGAACAATGACGGTGTAACAGCGGCTGCTGGCCTCCCGGAGCTCGACCATGAGACTCTGCACGTGCGCCTCCGCTCGAGCCACCACTGCCTCCTGCTCGTCGACCGCGGAGCGTAGGCGCTCAGGTACAGGAACTGTAGCTCGGACGAGAGGACCTATGTCTTCGGCTGGAACCGCCATGGTGCCAGCGACACCGGTCAGGGCAGCGAGGAGTCGGAGGTCCGCAGCTCGCTCTGCATCCTCCATGTCGCACACGCGGACGTTTGCTGAAACCGAGGGGACATCGCGTGATCGTGCTGCGGCTACTACAAGAACGGCAGCACACTGGGCCTCTACGTCTTTCACCGAATCCGTGTCTGACCAATCCCCCATGTACGACTCATCGTCCTCACAAGGGACGCCTGTCCCCTCCTGGCAATCAGCCACATGCTCCTGTCGTTGAGAACTATCCTGTGCATCAATCATGTGTTGTCTTGTGGTCGTCGGTGAGCACGCCATCCCCCCACCGGCTGAAGGACTGGGAAAAACTAGGAGGGAGTGGCGCACCAATCCCGCGACCGAGGACGAGGGAGACGGCTCTGCTGCAACTCCTGCCACTGCCATGGTAGTTGCTATCATCCCGGCCATCATCGGGGTATCAACGGCCTCTGCTGCCTCTCCTAATCCCTCTGCCACATCCGCTGCAATCTCCAACTCAATCTCTGAAGCTGACTCAGCGTCAGACCACTCCTCCTCAGACGAACAATCCTCCACCATAGCAAGTTGATGCACCAACTGAGTGTGTCGTAAGCCTCCGTCTGCTACCTCAGTCCTCGGCTCCAAGGTAGTCTTCGTCGGACACTCCATCCCTCCCACGACCGACACACCGCCAGAAGGTGGAAGGGGGTGACACACCAATCCTGCAACCAGAGACGATGGAAGCGGCTCCTCAGTAACGTCCGTCACTGCTGGTGATGCTGCTGTCGGCACTGCTACTGCTGGCTGGGCATGTCTAGCCTGTCGAGCCATCCGCTGTCTCGCTCGACGAGTGCGTGCACGAGGGTTGCCGGCAGAAATGACGGCTAAGATAGCGACGGGGTCGGAGGTCGGGATGACACTGACTGACTCAAGGAGAGAGCGGAGGGCGTCGGATATGGAGCCGAGGTCGGGTGGCGAGGGACCGGCAGGTGACGACACTGTAGGAGGTGAGGATGGCGAGGAGGGAGACAGGGATGTCTGTAGCGGCATGGTGGCAACGGCCCGCTCAGAGAGTACATGATCTGTGAGCTGTTGCACCATGCGCTTTAGACCCTAGAGCTCAGCGTACAACACCGCCATAAATCCACTAAGGGGTGCCACGGTATCGGCTGACAACGTCTCTCAGTCCGATGGTGAAGACGAAGGGTAGGACCGTATCCAAGGCTGTCGCCACAACGTAGGAAACTGGTGACACTGGCGCCATCCATGGTGCCGATCCCCACAGTAGTAGGAGGCAAAGCCGTTCGACGCCCGAGGCATATGCCATGGATGAAACTGCCACTGTGGATGTAGCGCCTGCGACGTATGTAGAGCCGGTGCCAACCACGGCACCGGTTGCGCTCCCTGCCATGCCAGTCTGCTCATCTCCGGAGCTCGGTGTGGATGAGTGCACACGACACTTGCTCCCGCTGGCACAAGGCCATAGGGGGAGGTGAGCGATCGAAGCACGGTCTCTCAGACGTACTGTGACGTCGTCACGAGGACGGTAACCACCACGCTAGTGGTGCGCTGCTGTGCGACTCAAGTGTGCAACCTCAAGTCACCTTCGGTGCTGATTCTACACCGGGTGCCGTCGTCAGCCGACGGCTGTGGCCTCAAGCCACCTTCGCTGCTGCTGCTACTGCTGCAACTCTCGTGGTGGATGCTGCTACAGTGGTTCCCGTCGTCAGCCAGCGGTGGTGGCCTCAAGCCACACTTAAAAGGTAAAGTAAATAAAAGAACAAACAAACTCTTTTTTTTTGGGTTCACCGACGCTCGGCGCAAGTGGGGTACCCCTTCCCGGGCCTTACTCGAATGCCCCACTCGAGGACTCCCTTGTCCTCCTCCCCCCCTTTTTTGTGATGGTGCCACCTCCTCGGGTGCCCCCTTTGGGGTTTTCTAGGGTGTCCCACTCGAGGACCCCCCCCTCTATCCTCTCCCCCTCCTTTTTATTGGTCTGGCTCGACCCTCGCGGCGAGCGCAGTGGAGGGGGAGGCTCGCTCCCCCCCTCACGCGCAACCGGTCGGAGGCCGCCCGTCGGCCTCCCCTGTCCCTCTCGGCCAGCGGGAGGCCGGCGTTTGGCCGGCATGCGCCGGCTCGTGCGCCGGCGTTCGGCCGGCGCTCTGTCGCGTCCCACGTCGGCACTACAGGCCCGACCGAGGGGACCCCCCCTCGGACGGGTCCCTCGCATCGGGTCCCCCTCAGGCCCGACGGTAGCAGTTGCTACAGCAACTACTGCTACTGTTGCTGCAGCAACTGCTGCTGCTACTACTGTAGCTGCTGCCTGTTGCTGTTGTTGTTGCGGCTGCTGCTACGGCTGCTGTTGCGGCTGCTGCCTGCTACTGCTGTTGTTGCGAATGCTGCTACAACAGTTGCTACACTTGCTCGCCAGCGCTGCTGCTGCTATGGTTGCTGCCCGCCGCCGCTGTTGCTACAGGTGCGTGCTGCTGCTGCCGCTGCTGCCCGCCGCCGCTGCTGCAGCTGCTTCTGCGGTTGTTGCCTGTTGCTGCTGCTGCTGCTGTGGCTGCTGCCTGCTGCTGCTGTTGCTGCGGTTGGTGTGGCAGCTGCTGCGCTACTGTTGTAGCTTGTGGCTACTGATGCCGCCGCTGTTGCAAGCTCCTGCCGCCAGTGCTCGCAGCCGCTGCTGTAAGCTGCTGCTGCGAGCTGCTTCTTCTCTTTTTTGTGTGTACAAACCGGTAGCCAAACACGGCAGCTGCTGCCACCCGGTGCTACTGCTGTACTGGCTGCTGCCCGTAGCCGCTCTCGCTGCGGGTGCTTCCCGCTACTGCTGCTCCTACGGCCGCTGTTGCTTGCAGCTGCCGCCGCTCTCTCCGCTACCTCCACCGCTCCTCTGCAACGTAGTCGCGGTGGGTCCATCCAGGATCTTCTGCTGCTGCTATGGGTGGCTGCCGCTGCTGCCACTCACTGCTGTTGTTGCTACTGCTGCTGCTATGTCTCTGCTCCACAACACAACGAGCTATGGCTCGTTTGCTCTGATACCATGAGAAGATTCTAGGAAACTTCTTAGCACGCTTGCCACTGACTGGGTGTCAGCGCTCAGTGAGCTCGCGTCGTCAACACAGGTTGGACGCGAAATGGCAAGGGTTTGGCTAAACGACACGACACAGTGTCAAATATGCTTCCATTAATAAACACATGTAGAGAGAGATAACAAATGACAAGTCCATAGCATAAATAGTTGCCGCGGCGCACGACGGGTGTCGCACGCGACAGTGCAAGGTCTGTCCTAAAACCGGCCCCAAAAACACTGTTTTGGCCGTAACTCTGCGCAGACTTCTAGTGCAATGTGTGCACAACCTCAGTGTGTCTTTCTCTCTACTGACCAGATTGGTGTGTCTCACAGGAAAAAGCTAAGCGGCCAGGTAGTGTGTGGCACAGTAAAAACAAAACGGAATACTCAAAACTGTGTTTTGACTGAAACACACACTCTCAACGATGTGTTGTGCACTCTGCCCTTGCTGCAGGGGAGTATGGTTAGTGGAGGGTAGGGGAGGCTGCTAGGCTCTGTTGGAGGCACGGAACCGCGTTGTCACTCGCTCTTGCTCGATTGCGCGGGCTTGGCGGAACCCTGGAACAGCAGGCCAGCGGAATAGAGCCCTGCTGTGCTGCCAGACTCGAGAGCTGCGACACGCTTTGGCCCAACCTGACCACAAGAAGCAAACGATGTAGAGGCAGGAGACAGGGAGTCCATGAGCTGCTAGTGTCGTGGCACGGCTCAGTCGTGCGACGGCGGCACAGGATACCTCGCCATGTGCACGTGCACAAACTTGCGCACACAGTCACGAGGCTGCGTGGCGACGAGGTCAGAAGCGCTGCCATGGTCTTGGCAGTTACAACACGGCAGCTGTGTGAATCGATGACACCTGCTCATCGCAGAACACGTCCGTTCAGCACAGTACAGAGCCATGCAATGCGATGCGATGCCATGCCATGGAATGTGATCCCATGCGATGGGATGCAGTACGATACCATGCCACGCGATGCAATGAGATGCAACGCGACGTGATGCAGTGCAATTCTACGTGGTGCGATGCTATCGCCCCAATGCAACTCGGCTGCATTCGGATAAACAAAGCAAACCAGCAGTATGAAAACATGTCCAGCAACCCCCAGCATCGCCCCCTCACCCCCTTCCACG